>WNWK01000392.1:347500-360000 GCA_009830355.1 Cherax destructor
TACTGTACGAACGCTAAATTTAATTGATAATATGTATGAGGGATACTAAATTTGAGGGATACTATGTGTAAGGGATAATGTGTGTGTTATCTGGTGGCAGTTCAATGTTGTGGAGGCTGTGTCTAGCATTACCAACAACCATTGTCTACTCCACATTGTGTGACCTATTCTTATTATGCCGACCCTCGTATATAACGTTTAGTAGTGGTGGTGGTGATGGGGGAGATGGTGGTGGTAGTGGTGGTGGGGGAGATGGTGGTGGTGATGGGGGAGATGGTGTTGGTGTTGGTGGTGGTGATGTTAGAGATGCTGGGGGTAGTGATGGGGAGATGGTGTTGGTGGTGGTAGTGATGGGGAGATGGTGTTGGTGGTGGTGATGGGGGAGATGGTGGTGGTGGTGGTGATGGGCGAGATGGTGGTGGTGGTGATGGGGGAGATGGTGTTGGTAGTGATGGGAGAGATGGTGGTGGTAGTGGTGGTAGTGGTGATGGTGGTGGTAGTGGTGGTAGTGGTGATGGGGGAGATGGTGGTGGTGGTGGAGATGGTGGTGGTGGTGGAGATGGTGGTGGTGGTAGTGATGGGGGAGATGGTGGTGGTGATGGGGGTAGTGATGGGGAGATGGTGTTGGTGGTGGTGGTGATGGGGAGATGGTGGTGGTGGTAGTGATGGGGGAGATGGTGTTGGTAGTGGTGGTGGTAGTGATGGGAGAGGTGGTGGTGGTGGCAGTGGTGGTGGTGGTGGAGATGGTGGTGGTAGCGATGGGGGAGATGGTGGTGGTGGTGGTGGTAGTGGTGGTGGTGGAGATGGTGGTGGTAGTGGTGGTGGTGGTGATGGGGGAGATGGTGGTGGTGGTAGTGGTGGTAGTGATGGGGGAGATGGTGGTGGTGGTAGTGATGGGGGAGATGGTGGTGGTGGTGGTGGTGATGGGGGAGATGGTGGTGGTGGTAGTGATGGGCGAGATGGTGGTGGTAGTGATGGGCGAGATGGTGGTGGTGGTGATGGGGGAGATGGTGTTGGTAGTGGTGGTGGTAGTGATGGGGGAGGTGGTGGTGGTGGTGGTGGTGGTGGTGACAGTGGTGGTGGTGGAGATGGTGGTGGTAGCGATGGGGGAGATGGTGGTGGTGGAGATGGAGATGGTAGTGGTAGTGATGGGGAGATGGTGGTAGAGATGGTGGTGGTGGTAGTTAGCTAGCTAGCTAGCGTTTGTCAAAAGTACTTTTCGATAGACACTCCATTTTTTATGTGTGTGTACTCTGTGGTTGTAGGGGTCTACTCGCAGCTCCTGGCCCCCGTCTGTGTGTGTTATCATCTAGTTGAACTCGCCGAGTTCTGTTTGTGGAGGTTGAGACCCAGCTCTTTGTCCCGACTTCTATATTATTTTGATCAGCATCACTGACTTGTGGCATCCTGGGTCTTATCATATCTACTCTTGAAGCTGTGTATTAAGTTTGCCTCCACCACTTCTTCATTCAAATGTCATTCCACTTTTCAACCATCCTGAGACCAGGATGGTTCATCTGTGTCTTCACCTTCCACCTGTGTCCCCTTGACCCTGGGCCTCTTAATTCAGACTGTCCCTGTCAGTCGAATCACTTCCTCTTAGGATTTTGTACGTAGCAATCATATCCCCTCCTTGTCCTTCTCTCCTCTAAGATGGTCAGGTTCAGTTTCTTTAACCTCTCCTTATAGTGCATTCCTCTCAGTTCTGGTACTAGCCTGGTTGCAAACCTTTGGATCTTTTACAGTTTCTTCCCGTGGTTAACCAGGTGTGGGCTCCATGCTGGGGCCAGATACTCAATGACTGGCCTAACATATGTCTTGTATAAGGTTCTCAAGGATTCTTTATTCAGGTTCTTGTATGATACATTCTGAGTTTTGTTAAACTTACATATACCTCTGTTGTTATACAGTTTATATGTAATTCTTGTGATATGCTTGGTGTTATATTTACCCCAGATCCTTCTCACTGCCTAATGTTTCCAGGTTCTCTCCACCCATGTTGTACTCTGTGTCCTGTCTTCTCTCTTCTTCTCTAAAACGTATGACCTTCCATTTGTTTGGGTTGAACTTGAGAAGCAACTTTTTTGACCACATATGTAGTCAATGAAGCCTATGTGTGTACTCACCTAATTGTACTCACCTAATTGTGGTTGCAGGGGTCGAGACTCAGCTCCTGGCCCCGCCTCTTCGCTGTCTGCTACTGGGTCTCTGCTCTCCCTGCTCCATGAGCTTTATCATACCTTGTCTTAAAACTATGTATGGTTCCTGCCTCCACTATATCTTTCTCTAGTCCATTCCACTTCCTGACTACTCTGTGGCTGAAGAAATGTTTCCTGACATCCCTTTGACTCATCTGAGTCTTCAGCTTCCAGTTGTGTCCCCTTGTTTCTGTGTTCCCTCTCTGAAACAACCTGTCACTATCTACCTTGTCAATTCCCGCAGTATTTTGTATGTCGTTATCATGTCTCCTCTGACCCTTCTTTCCTCCAGTGTTGTTAGTCCTATTTCCCTCAATCTTTCTTCATAAGACAGACCCCTGAGTTGTGGAACTAACCTTGTCGCAAACCTTTGCACTTTCTCTAGTTTCCTTACGTGCTTGACCAGGTGTGGGTTCCAGACTGGTGCTGCATATTCTAGTATGGGCCTGACGTACACGGTATACAGTGTCTTGAACGATTCCTTGTTAAGGTAACGGAACGCTAATCTAAGGTTTGCCAGACGCCCATATGCTGCCGCAGTTATCTGGTTGATGTGTGCCTCCGGAGTCGTGCTTGGCGTTATACTCACTCCAAGGTCTTTCTCCTTTGCCGAGGTTTGTAGCCTTTGTCCGCCCAGCTTGTACTCTGTCAGCGGTCTTCTTTGCCCTTCTCCGATCCTCATGACTTTGCATTTGGAGGGATTGAATTCGAGAAGCCATCTGCTAGACCAGATGTCGAGCTTGTCCAGGTCTGTTTGCAGCCCTGCCTGGTCCTCTTCCGATGTGATTCTCCTCATTATTTTCACATCATCCGCGAATAGAGACACTTCTGAGTCTATCCCGTCCGTCATGTCGTTTACATATACCAGGAATAACACTGGTCCTAGGACTGACCCTTGCGGTACACCGCTCGTCACAGGCGCCCACTGTTATACCTCACCACGCACCATGACCCGTTGTTGCCTCCCTTTGAGGTATTCCCTGATCCATTCCAGTGCCCTTCCTGTTATACCTGCTTGTTCTTCCAGCTTCTTTACTAATCTCATGTGAGGAACTGTGTCGAAGGCCTTCCTGCAGTCCAGGAAAATGCAATCAACCCACCCTTCTCTCTCCTGCCTTACCTCTGTTACTTTATCATAGAACTCTAGGAGGTTTGTTACACAGGATTTGCCTTCCCGGAATCCGTGCTGTCTGGTGTTTATTATCCTGTTCCGCTCAAGGTGTTCCACCATTCTTTTCCTGATGATTTTCTCCAGGACTTTGCACACTATACATGTAAGTGACACCGGTCTATAGTTTAGTGCCTCTTTTCTGTCTCCTTTTTTAAAAATGGGGACTACGTTGGCCTTCTTCCATACCTCAGGTAGCTGCCCAGTTTCAAGGGATGTGTTGAATATTATGGGATGTGTGTGTGTGTGTGTGTGTGTGTGTGTGTGTGTGTGTGTGTGTGTGTGCATTCTCAAACATTTTCTCTCATTGGAAATTTATAAATCATTTAACAGAAAGAAAATCAAGTATCTTCTCTATACACCAGTAGTATTATACACCATACACCAGTAGTATTATACACCATACACAAGTAGTATTATACACCATACACCAGTAGTATTATACTCCATACACCAGTAGTATTATACTCCATACACCAGTAGTATTATACACTATAAACCAGTAGTATTATACACCATACACCAGTAGTATTATACACTATACACAAGTAGTATTATACACCATACACCAGTAGTATTATACTCCATACACCAGTAGTATTATACTCCATACACCAGTAGTATTATACACCATACACCAGTAGTATTATACACCATACACCAGTAGTATTATACACTATACACCAGTAGTATTATACACCATACACCAGTAGTATTATACACCATACACCAGTAGTATTATACACTATACACCAGTAGTATTATACACCATACACCAGTAGTATTATACACCATACACCAGTAGTATTATACTCCATACACCAGTAGTATTATACACCATACACCAGTAGTATTATACACCATACACCAGTAGTATTATACACCATACACCAGTAGTATTATACTCCATACACCAGTAGTATTATACACCATACACCAGTAGTATTATACACCATACACCAGTAGTATTATACACCATACACCAGTAGTATTATACTCCATACACCAGTAGTATTATACTCCATACACCAGTAGTATTATACACCATACACCAGTAGTATTATACACCATACACCAGTAGTATTATACTCCATACAACAGTAGTATTATACACCATACACCAGTAGTATTATACACCATACACCAGTAGTATTATACTCCATACACCAGTAGTATTATACTTCATACACCAGTAGTGTTATACTCCATACACCAGTAGTGTTATACTCCATACACCAGTAGTATTATACACCATACACCAGTAGTATTATACTAAATACACCAGTAGTATTATACTAAATACACCAGTAGTATTATACTAAATACACCAGTAGTATTATACACCATATACCAGTAGTATTATACTCCATACACCAGTAGTATTATACACCATACACCAGTAGTATTATACACCAAACACCAGTAGTATTATATTCCATACACCAGTAGTATTATATTCCATACACCAGTAGTATTATACACCATACACCAGTAGTATTATACTCCATACACCAGTAGTATTATACACCATACACCAGTAGTATTATACACCATACACCAGTAGTATTATACTCCATACACCAGTAGTATTATACTCCATACACCAGTAGTATTATACTCCATACACCAGTAGTATTATACACCATACACCAGTAGTATTATACACCATACACCAGTAGTATTATACACCATACACCAGTAGTATTATACTCCATACACCAGTAGTATTATACACCATACACCAGTAGTATTATACACCATGCACCAGTAGTATTATACACCATACACCAGTAGTATTATACACCATACACCAGTAGTATTATACACCATACACCAGTAGTATTATACACCATACACAAGTAGTATTATACTCCATACACCAGTAGTATTATACACCATACACCAGTAGTATTATACACCATACCCCAGTAGTATTATACTCCATACACCAGAGTATTATACACCATACACCAGTAGTATATACACCATACCAGTAGTATTATACCATACACCAGTAGTATTATACATCATACACCAGTAGTATTATACACCATACACCAGTAGTATTATACAACCACACACCAGTAGTATTATACTCCATACCCCAGTAGTATTATACACCATACACCAGTAGTATTATACACCATACACCAGTAGTATTATACTCCATACACCAGTAGTATTATACTCCATACACCAGTAGTATTATACACCATACACCAGTAGTATTATACACCATGCACCAGTAGTATTATACACCATACACCAGTAGTGTTATACACCATACACCAGTAGTATTATACACCATACACCAGTAGTATTATACTCCATACACCAGTAGTGTTATACACCATACACCAGTAGTATTATACACCATACACCAGTAGTATTATACTCCATACACTAGTAGTATTATACACCATACACCAGTAGTATTATACACCATGCACCAGTATTATTATACACCATACACCAGTAGTATTATACTAAATACACCAGTAGTATTATACACCATTCACCAGTATTATTATACACCATACACCAGTAGTATTATACTCCATACACCAGTAGTATTATACACCATACACCAGTAGTATTATACACCATACAGCAGTAGTATTATACTCCATACACCAGTAGTATTATACTCCATACACCAGTAGTATTATACACCATACACCAGTAGTATTATACACCATACACCAGGAGTATTATACTCCATACACCAGTAGTATTATACACCATACACCAGTAGTATTATACACCATACACCAGTAGTATTATACACCATACACTAGTAGTATTATACTCCATACACCAGTAGTATTATATACCATACACCAGTAGTATTATACACCATACACCAGTAGTATTATACACATACACCAGAGTATTATACCCATACACCAGTAGTATTATACCCATACACCAGTAGTATTATACTCCATACACCAGTAGTATTATACTCCATACACCAGTGTATTATACTCCATACACAGTGTATTATACTCCATACACCAGAGTATTATACCCATACACCAGTAGTATTATACCCGTACACCAGTAGTATTATACTCCATACACCAGTATTATTATACACCATAACCAGTAGTATTATACCATACACCAGTAGTATTATACACCATACACCAGTAGTATTATACCCATACACCAGTAGTATTATACCCATACACCAGTAGTATTATACACCATACACCAGTAGTATTATCACCATACACCAGTAGTATATACCCATACACCAGTAGTATTATACACCATACACCAGTAGTATTATACCCATACACCAGTAGTATTATACTCCATACCCAGCAGTTATATATACACCAGTAGTATTATACCCATACACCAGTAGTATTATACACCATACACCAGTGAGTATTATACTCCATCACCAGTAGTATTATACACCATACACAGTAGTATTATACCATCACCAGAGTATTATAC
This sequence comes from Cherax destructor, assembly GCA_009830355.1. Taxonomy (NCBI): domain Eukaryota; kingdom Metazoa; phylum Arthropoda; class Malacostraca; order Decapoda; family Parastacidae; genus Cherax; species Cherax destructor. The sequence continues at coordinate 354,335 of WNWK01000392.1, forward strand.
TCATACACCAGTAGTATTATACACCATACACCAGTAGTATTATCCACACCAGTAGTTTACACCAAAGTAGTATTATACCCATACACCAGTAGTATTATACTCCATACACCAGTAGTATTATACTCCATACACCAGTAGTATTATACACCATACACCAGTAGTATTATACTCCATACACCAGTAGTATTATACACCATACACCAGTAGTATTATACTCCATACACCAGCAGTATTATATTCCATACACCAGTAGTATTATACTCCATACACCAGTAGTATTATGCACCATACACCAGTAGTATTATACTCCATACACCAGTAGTATTATACTCCATACACCAGTAGTATTATACACTATACACCAGCAGTATTATACTCCATACACCAGTAGTATTATACACCATACACCAGTAGTATTATACTCCATACACCAGCAGTATTATACTCCATACACCAGTAGTATTATACTCCATACACCAGTAGTATTATGCACCATACACCAGTAGTATTATACACCATACACCAGTAGTATTATACCCCATACACCAGCAGTATTATACTCCATACACCAGCAGTATTATACTCCATACACCAACAGTTAGTCTGTGTATACTCCGTGCTAAGCAACATTTTTCCCATATACCTGAGATCAACGTCACACAGGTGAGCTCAACAGGTAAGTTCCTGATAACAGTAATTACTGTTTGGCAGTGTATACGCACCTCAAAGTGTGTGTATCAGTGTATACGCACCCCGAAGTGTGTGTATCAGTGTATACGCACCCCGAAGTGTGTGTATCAGTGTATACGAACCCCGAAGTGTGTGTATCAGTGTATACGCACCCCGAGGTGTGTGTATCAGTGTATACGAACCCCGAAGTGTGTGTATCAGTGTATACGAACCCCGAAGTGTGTGTATCAGTGTATACGAACCCCGAAGTGTGTGTATCAGTGTATACGCAACCCGAAGTTTGTGTATACGCACCCCAAATTGTGTGTATCAGTGTATACGCACCCCGAAGTGTGTGTATCAGTGTATACGCAACCCGAAGTGTGTATCAGTGTATACGAACCCCGAAGTGTGTGTATCAGTGTATACGAACCCCGAAGTGTGTGTATCAGTGTATACGAACCCCGATGTGTGTGTATCAGTGTATACGAACCCCGAAGTGTGTGTATCAGTGTATACGCAACCCGAAGTGTGTGTATCAGTGTATACGAACCCCAAAGTGTGTGTATCAGTATATACGAACCCCAAAGTGTGTGTATCAGTGTATACGCACCTCAAAGTGTGTGTATCAGTGTATACGCAACCCGAAGTGTGTGTATCAGTGTATACGAACCCCAAAGTGTGTGTATCAGTGTATACGAACCCCAAAGTGTGTGTATAAGTGTATACGCAACCCGAAGTGTGTGTATCAGTGTATACGAACCCCAAAGTGTGTGTATCAGTGTATACGAACCCCAAAGTGTGTGTATCAGTGTATACGCACCCCTAAGTGTGTGTATCAGTGTATACGCACCCCTAAGTGTGTGTGTATCAGTGTATACGCACCCCTAAGTGTGTGTATCAGTGTATACGAACCCCAAAGTGTGTGTATCAGTGTATACGCACCCCTAAGTGTGTGTATCAGTATATACGCACCCCTAAGTGTGTGTGTATCAGTGTATACGCACCCCGAGGTGTGTATAGCAGTGTACGCACCCCGATTTATGTATAGCAGTGCATACACACTTATCTAACCCCCCTTATGTTAGGGTGTCAAATATTCACTGTTGTTAGATACAGTATGTCTTTCTGCCTTAATGACCCTGGTGCAGTTGATAGACTTTAGACCTAGCTAAACGATGTATATAAATGGTCGTATTGTTGACAGTGTGATACCTGGGGTGGGGCGGTGAGAGGGCAGGTGAGGGGCGGTGAGTGGGCAGGTGAGGGGCGGTGAGTGGGCAGGTGAGGGGGAAGGTTAATTAAGTGGGGCTGGTGTCAACAGGTGAGGCAGGTACACACAAGAGGGCAGGTTAGGTCGGCCAAGCTGCCAGACTTTTATTTGATTTTAATTTATTAGGGAAATGCGCACCGCAGCGCTGTGTGACCACACATACGGTGGATCGAGTCTCCACCATCCCTTGTGTTGAATGACATAGTAAACGACGCACGATTCTTCTTTCTTCTTCTCTTTCTTCTTCTTCTTCTTTTTTTTTTTTTTCTTCTTCTTCTTTTTCTTTTTCTTCTTCTTCTTCTTCTTCTTCTTACTACTTCTTCTTACTACTTCTTCTTCTTCTTCTTCTTCTTCTTCTTCTTCTTCTTCTTCTTCTTCTTCTCTTCTTCTTCTTCTTCTTCTTCTTCTTCTTCTTCTTCTTCTTCTTCTTCTTCTTCTTCTTCTTCTTCTCCTCCTTCTTCTTCTTCTTCTTCTTCCTCTTCTTCTATAACAGTTCTTTAGGTTATAAAGATGGATTCTTTGTAAACATTATGTAATGTAGAGAAAGACTTTGAGACGACGTTAGGGCCAAAAGTAAGCTAGCTCACTTTTTAAACAGATAAATTATGTAAAAAATTGGTTGAGAAGGGAGCGAGAGAAACGAGTTAGTGTATTATATCCTCTTTCTCTTTCTCTCTCTCTCTCTCTCTCTCTCTCTCTCTCTCACTGTGCTAACTTTACTTGCACTTTTCATTCAATGATCTTTAAAGAGAGGACTGACCGGGGTGAAATTAAAGAAAGATAATTAAATGTGGCTACATATATCCGTAGAGTTAACTCTAAAACCTGACCACAGATATTTGTAGAGTTAACTCTAAATCTGAATACATATATTTGTAGAGTTAGTTCTAAAAAAAATGTTCCACTTAGAATGGTTAGAAGTGTGTCGGTACTCTCTCTACCCCTTGAGTTTTAGTCTACCCCTTGAGTGTTAGTCTATCCCTTGAGTGTTAGTCTACCCCTTGAGTGTTAGTCTATCCCTTGAGTGTTAGTCTACCCCTTGAGTGTTAGTCTATCCCTTGAGTGTTAGTCTACCCCTTGAGTGTTAGTCTATCCCTTGAGTGTTAGTCTACCCCTTGAGTATTAGTCTACCCCTAGAGTGATAGTCTACCCCTTGAGTGTTAGTCTCCGTCTTGATAGTCTACTCCAGGTAATACAAGCCTTCCCCCAAGTCCCATAAACCATCCCAGCTCACATGAACCATTCCAAGCCACAACTCATCTTCCAGGTCACACAACTCACCCCAGCTGACCCCAGGTCATACAACTCATTCCAAAGCTGACCCCAGGTCATACAACTAATCCAGCAGGTCACACAACTCATCCCCCAGGTCACACAACTCATCCCCAGCTGACCCCAGGTCACACAACTCATCTCCCAGGTCACACAACTCATCCCCAGCTGACCCCAGGTCACACAACTCATCTCCCAGGTGGTCACCTCCCCCTCACTGATATCATCCTTGAAAGAGAGTTTCTTCAGCGATTGATTATCATTTGACGTTTTTCATCAGCCGAGACACAGGAAGAGTATGATGAAGCTGACACTCATGGCTTCTTCTTCCTCTTATCATTCTTATCTCATTCCGCTTCTTTCTTTCTCCTTTTTTTTATTTTGCCTTATTCCTTTGTCTTTTTTTCTCGCCTTTATTTTCATCCCCTACTCCTCCTGACGTGTTTATTTTTTCTCCTTCCTCCTCCTTTCTTTATTTTCCTGGTTCCTCCTTCCTTCTATATTTTCTTTGTCCTTCCTTCCTTTTTTCTTCATTTCCAGTGTTTTTTTTCTTTGTTCTATAATTTTTAACGAAATGCTTTGTGTTCATCTAACATGTACACTGATACACCCAGTGTGTACACTGATGCACCCAGTGTGTACACTGATACACCCAGTGTGTACACTGATGCACCCAGTGTGTACACTGATACACCCAGTGTGTACACTGATACACCCAGTGTGTACACTGATACACCCAGTGTGTACACTGATACACCCAGTGTGTACACTGATACACCCAGTGTGTACACTGATACACCCAGTGTGTACACTGATACACCCAGTGTGTACACTGATACACCCAGTGTGTACACTGATACACCCAGTGTGTACACTGATGCACCCAGTGTGTACACTGATACACCCAGTGTGTACACTGATACACCCAGTGTGTACACTGATACACCCAGTGTGTACACTGATACACCCAGTGTGTACACTGATGCACCCAGTGTGTACACTGATACACCCAGTGTGTACACTGATACACCCAGTGTGTACACTGATACACCCAGTGTGTACACTAGGTGTATGATACACCGTGTGTACACTGTGATACACCCAGCATGTACATTGTTTATATTGTATGTACATGGTATGATATACCCAGGGCGTACACTATTCGTATCATACACAGGTATTCACAGTATCATACACAGGTATTCACAGTATCATACACAGGTATACAGTATCATACACAGGTATACACAGGTATACACAGTATGATACACAGGATGGACACAGCGACTGGGATGATACTTGAAGCCTTCTTGCACGAATTATCATTCCATTCTCGTATAATTTTGAAATATATTGGTTTTTCATAAAGTTTCGTACGTTTTCACACTACGTTTCAAATCATATCATCTTCATAAACTCTATATTTAAGGAGGTAATATTCAGATAGTTCGTTCAGCCTAATGGCTGGTAATAAATTCACTATTTTCCTCAATAAATAATAAATATATATATGTCGTGCCGAATAGCAGCGTTCTTCTTGCCGAATAAGGCAAGCGAAGATTTGTGTATGCAGTAATTTCCCAATAAATCATTGAACCTAACGAAAAAAAATTATTTCATTGTGTCTAAAATATATTTAGTTGGATTAGGCTAAATTAAATTGCGATTGTTATAATAAGGTTAGGTAAGTTTTCTAAGGTTCTTTTGGTACGAAATTATTATTTTTTACATTAACATAAATGAAAAATATATATCTTTAAACGTATAAGAGAAAATTTTAGAAATGACTAAATTTTAAATGAGTTGTTGCTAATTGACCAGTTTTACCTATTCGGCACGACACACACACACATATATATATATATATATATGCTATGTGTATGGAGTCTGCTGCAAAGTTTTCATGGAGAATAAGTTGCAGAGGAATTTTTTGTGTTGTTAAACTGAACGAAAAAGTTATGATTTTAGATTAAATATAATTGTTTGCTGAGATGGAGTTGGTTTGCTGTTGTTATTGAGATGGAGTTTGTTTGCTGTTGTTATTGAGATGGAGTTTGTTTGCTGTTGTTATTGAGATGGAGTTTGTTTGCTGTTATTATTGAGATGGAGTTTGTTTGCTGTTGTTATTGAGATGGAGTTTGTTTGCTGTTGTTATTGAGATGGAGTTTGTTTGCTGTTATTATTGAGATGGAGTTTGTTTGCTGTTGTTATTGAGATGGAGTTTGTTTGCTGTTGTTATTGAGATGGAGTTTGTTTGCTGTTATTATTGAGATGGAGTTTGTTTGCTGTTATTGAGATGGAGTTTGTTTGCTGTTGTTATTGAGATGGAGTTTGTTTGCTGTTATTATTGAGATGGAGTTTGTTTGCTGTTGTTATTGAGATGGAGTTTGTTTGCTGTTATTATTGAGATGGAGTTTATTTGCTGTTGTTATTGAGATGGAGTTTGTTTGCT
>WNWK01000392.1:365000-507500 GCA_009830355.1 Cherax destructor
CCTGGATACCTGGTCCCTTGTCTTCATCGCCTTGATACCTGGTCCCTTGTCTTCATCGCCTGGATACCTGGCCCCTTGTCTTCATCACCTGGATACCTGGTCCCTTGTCTTCATCACCTGGATACCTGGTCCCTTGTCTTCATCGCCTGGATACCTGGTCCCTTGTCTTCATCGCCTGGATACCTGGCCCCCCCTTGTCTTCATCACCTGGATACCTGGTCCCTTGTCTTCATCACCTGGATACCTGGCCCCTGCTTGTCTTCATCACCTGGATACCTGGTCCCCCCTTGTCTTCATCACCTGGATACCTGGTCCCTTGTCTTCATCACCTGGATACCTGGTCCCCCCTTGTCTTCATCACCTGGATACCTGGCCCTGCTTGTCTTCATCACCTGGATACCTGGCCCCTGCTTGTCTTCATCACCTGGATACCTGGTCCCTTGTCTTCATCACCTGGATACCTGGTCCCCCCTTGTCTTCATCACCTGGATACCTGGCCCCTGCTTGTCTTCATCACCTGGATGCCTGGTCCCCCCTTGTCTTCATCACCTGGATACCTGACCCCTCCTTGTCTTCATCACCTGGATACCTGGCCCCTCCTTGTCTTCATCACCTGGATACCTGGTCCCCTTGACTTCAACACCTGGATACCTGGTGACCTTGACTTCAACACCTGGATACCTGGTCCCCTTGACTTCAACACCTGGATATCTGGTCCCCTTGACTTCAACACCTGGATACCTGGCCCCTCCTTGACTTCAACACCTGGATACCTGGTCCCCTTGACTTCAACACCTGGATACCTGGTCCCCTTGACTTCAACACCTGAAGACCTGAGACTTTGTGTGTTTGTGTATGATGTAGTATACACAAATATACACGCCTGACAAGGTGTGCATTCATACATTCTCTAGAGTTTGACACAATAATACAACTCCATATATTGAAATCTTGTATACGTATTTATTCTAAGTGTATGTACGTGTGTATTTTGAGTGTATACCACTGTGTATACAAGTATAACTTGAGATACTTGTATGAGTGTTACAACCTGGGAGTGAGCGTGTTTGGGGAGGGGGGTATGGAAGAGAGGGGGATAGTAGAGGTAGGGGAGGGATGGGAGGGGGAGTTAGTGATGAAGAGAGTGGGCCAATTAGGAGATAAGCAGGTAGCTGTACACTGCTGCTGTGAACTGTGTTTACAAGTCTCTCTCTCTCTCTCTCTCTCTCTCTCTCTCTCTCTCTCTCTCTCTCTCTCTCTCTCTCTCTCTCTCTCTCTCTCTCTCTCTCTCTCACTCTCTCTCTCAGTTGTCTTGAAAGTAGTGCACAACATCTCTCTCTCTTGCACACACACACACACACACACAGAGGCCAGGTGTCTATTGACAAGTTCCTCTGGCAACTTGTAACTAAAACACACACAGGTCAAGTGTCTATCAACAATTGCCTCTGACACAACACACACACATTTCTACATATTTAAAGACTTTTGGGAATCTGGCAAGACTTCAAGATAATTTTATATATATATATATATATATATATATATATATATATATATATATATATATATATATATATATATATATATATAGTGTTTTTGTTTTTTGTTAGCACACACCTGGAGTAATTAGCGAGGTGTGGGGGCCAGGTTAATTAATAAGGAGAAGCCCGCAAATTGTTCCCCCGGACAGCTGTTTGTTTCATTAAGGTAAATATCTAGACGATTGTTGGACGTGGGGAGGTGCGGGGAGCGTGGGGAGGTGCGGGGTGCGTGGGGAGGTGCGGGGAGCGTGGGGAGGTGCGGGGAGCGTGGGGAGGTGCGGGGAGCGTGGAGAGGTGCGGGGAGGTGAGAAAAGTAGCGAGGGGAGGGGAGGTAGGAAGAGTAGGGAGCTGGAGGAGGATGAGTAGGGAGAACGGGGAAGGACAGAGAGGGAGAAAAATGAGACTAGTGGTATTTTAATAGAGAGAGAGATAAACAGACATCAGACACACAAACTTCCCATATATATATATATATATATATATATATATATATATATATATATATATATATATATCGTGAAGAAGTAAATCCGTGTGGAGTATTGGGCACCAAAGCTTGAGGCTCGAGTCCTCGTGCACTGAGAGAGAAAGATATAAAAACAAAATACTCTCCAGGTGTTTGTAAACACTCTCAGGGAGTCTGTTTAAGACGTGTGTGTGTGTGTGTGTAGTCACCTAATTGTACTCACCTAATTGTGGTTGCAGGGGTCGAGACTCAGCTCCTGGCCAACGCCTCTTCGCTGTCCGCTACTGGGTCTCTGCTCTCCCTGCTCCATGAGCTTTATCATACCTCGTCTTAAAACTGTGTATGGTTCCTGCCTCCACTATATCTTTCTCAAGACTATTCCACTTCCTGACTACTCTGTGGCTGAAGAAATGCTTCCTAACATCCCTTTGACTCATCTGAGTCTTCAGCTTCCAGTTGTGTCCCCTTGTTTCTGTGTTCCCTCTCTGGAACATCCTGTCACTGTCTACCTTGTCGATTCCCCGCAGTATTTTGTATGTCGTTATCATGTCTCCTCTGACCCTTCTTTCCTCCAGTGTTGTTAGTCCTATTTCCCTCAACCTTTCTTCATAGGACAGACCCCTGAGTTGTGGAACTAACCTTGTCGCAAACCTTTGCACTTTCTCTATCTAGTTTCCTTACGTGCTTGACCAGGTGTGGGTTCCAGACTGGTGCTGTGTGTGTGTGTGTGTGTGTGTGTGTGTGTGTGTGTGTGTGTGTGTATGCGTGGCAGTAGTCATGGGTGTGTTACGTGATCACAACATGTACAGATCTTCTTTAGGTCCTGTAGGGACCATTGAGGCAGGAAGACGGCAGGTAGGATGTGGTCCCTAGCAAGTAGGTCTTTCTTAAGTCATCCCAGGGGTTTTCACCACACACCTGCGCACCTCACTGTGATGTCTCACACACCTGCTGTACCTCACTGTGATGTCTCACACACCTGCTGTACCTCACTGTGATGTCTCACACACCTGCTGTACCTCACTGTGATGTCACACACCTGCTGTACCTCACTGTGATGTCTCACACACCTGATGTACCTCACTGTGATGTCTCACACACCTGCTGTACCTCACTGTGATGTCTCACACACCTGCTGTACCTCACTGTGATGTCTCACACACCTGCTGTACCTCACTGTGATCTCTCACACACCTGCTGCCAGGTGCTGAGTACTACTCAGTAAACACACACACACAGGGTGCAGAACACACACACAGGGTGCAGAACACACACACACAGGGTGCAGAACACACACACACACACACACAGGGTGCAGAACAGGCACTCCATGTCACAATATTTCGCTCTGTGTAGAAATTAATCAAGTTGATAAGAGTGTGTGGAGAGGACAGCTTCTCCCAGTATAACTTGTCATGAATATCATCCAAGAAATCTTCAGTTTATTTTGCTCACCAGTGACTGGCTCTTGTTCCAAGGTGTTGGATGGTTGCGGGTTTAGTGCTCTCCCGAAATAATAATATTGGTTAGACATTATCACTGAGGTCATTTATTAGCATTCGTTGGCAGTGAATTTATGAAGTGCTTGTGTACTCGCCTATTTGTGGTTGCCGGGGTCGCTTCACAGCTCCTGACCCCGCCTCTTCGCTAGGTAAACGCTCTCCCTGCTACAAGATCTTTATCGTACCTCTTCTTAAAGCTACGTATGGATCTTGCCTCCACTACATCACTCTCCAGATTGTTCCACTTCCTGACAACTCCATGACTGAAGAAATACTTCCTAACATCCCTGTGACCCTTTGTTGCTGTGTCCCATCTCTGAAACATTCTGTTCCTATCCACCTTGTCATTTCCTCTCATTGTTTATATATATATATATATATTATATATATATATATATATATATATATATATATATATATATATATATATATATATTATATATACATGAGTGTGTATGTTTGTGCACCACACTGAAACAATATCTCTGATACCAGCCAAACAGACTCAGCACATTTCGCCCATGTGGTCCTCATTAACACATTGTACTCCTGGTGGTACTTGCCTCACCTGTCCGTCCCTATTACCTTGTAACTTACTCAACTAAAAATGTAAAGACACAAAGTATAAGTTTTCCTAGTTACTAGACACAGTGTCTAACTAAAGTTGTATTCATTATTACATGTAGAATTGAACTAGAATTTACCTTATAACTAGGTAGAGAGAGAGGGAGAGAGAGAGACAAAGACGAAGAGAAAAGAGGCAAGTCTGAATTAATTATGAAAATTTAAGAATGAGGCAGATTCAGTAAAGATTAAAAAGAGAGAGAGAGAGAGAGAGAGAGAGAGAGAGAGAGAGAGAGAGAGAGAGAGAAACAAATTATGGTCTCTAGGCACCATGATGGTAATGCCGAAGCAGTAGTAAGTATGAATGGGGGAGTGTTGGTACCTGGGGAAGAAGTTGATATCCTTGGGGTGAAATTTGACTACAAACTGACCATGAAGAACCACGTTGTAAATCTGGCAAACAAGGCAGCCAGGAAGCTTACAGCACTTCGACGTATCTCGCATCTGCTTGACAGTAGGGGTTGCAAGATTCTGTACGAGGCAAAAGTACGCTCACACCTTGAGTATGCTCCACTTTCTTGGTTTGCCTGCCCCCCCCCCTCTCATCTGCGACTGCTTGACAGAGTAGAGAAGAGAGCAAGACGTCTCATCTCTCGCCTGGACCCATCCTGGATAGATCTGCCATTTCAACAGAGCCTTCAACACAGGAGGGATGTGGGTGGCCTTATTGTTATGTACAAGGCCAACATTGTCAAAGTACCACACTTGGCTCCACTTCGAGGACAGCGAGAAGCAAGCTTCTATACCACAAGACGGACAGCAAGCAGCAACTTCACTCTGGCTGTAACCTTCTCCAGAACATCACTTCATCTGAGATCATTTATCCCCAGTATGACTCGAGTCTGGAACACATTCGTACAGCATTATGATGTCAACGAAATAAAGTCAGTTGATCAAGTGAAAATGCTGGCCCACAGATGGCTCACAGATGGCTCACAGCTGGTCCACAGATGGCTCACAGCTGGTCCACAGATGGCTCACAGCTGGTCCACAGATGGCTCCAACTTTATCCTGTTCCCTACTTGTAAGTTTTCATAACAATAAAAATGCTTTCAAATGAGCTGATATAGGTAACAGCTCTTAGCTTGTCAATAAAGTTAGGAATCCTTAACTCGTAAATAGCTTGTCAATAAAGTTAGGGATCCTTAACCTAACCTTGTCAAATCCTGTGTAAAAGAGAGAGAGAGAGAGAGAGAGAGAGAGAGAGAGAGAAAGGTGGGGAAGTAGGAGGGAGTGCAGCAGCAAGGTGGTCAGCCAGCAGATTAATATAACCACAGCCATGTAGATGAATGGTTCAGAGAACCGACAAGTTGATAAATTAGACACATGTACAAGACATAGGTGTCTTTATTGTGGAAACGTTTCGCCACGCAGGGGCTTCATCAGTCCTATACAAAGAAGAATGGTGAAGATCAGAAGGAGTTTAAGGTGATCAGTCCATCAGTCTTGAAAAGACTGATGGACTGATCACCTCAAACTCCTTTTCTTCACCATTCTTCTTTGTATTGGACTGAGGAAGCCACTGCGTGGCGAAACGTTTCCTTAGTAAAGATACCCTCTCTCCCCCTCTCCTCTCTCTCTCTCTCTGGTATCGTTTCTTTTTCTCTTTGTCTCCTCTCTCTCTCCTACCTCACAATATTATTTGTTTATTCCGTTTAATTAATTCTGGTTTTTGTACTTTCTTTCTTCTCTTATTTTATGCCTCATTCTTCCCTATTTAATAACTCCCTATCTCCCAGTTCTTCCTCCCCCTTTTCTCATTTTTTCTGTCTCTTCCTCTTTCTCCATCCTTTTTTTATTTCCTCTCCTTCTCCGCCTCCGCCTCCGCCTCCTCCGAGAATATAGAGGTCAGCAAGAAGCCGGAACACACATCTTCATTCATGTGTGTGTGTGTGTGTGTGTGTGTGTGTGTGTGTGTGTGTGTGTGTGTGTGTGTGATTTAAAGCGTAACAGTTAAGATTAGCACCTAAAACTATCACCTAAGGACTTTACCTATTAATCGGCGCCTTTACTTATCAGCTGACGGCTTTACCGGTGCCAGTAACCTACGTCTTTAGGAACACCAATAACCTACGCCTTCAGGGAGACCAATAACCTACGCCTTCAGGGAGACCAAAAACCTACGCCTTCAGGGAGACCAATAACGTACGCCTTCAGGGAGACCAAAAACCTACGCCTTCAGGGAGACCAAAAACCTACGCCTTCAGGGAGACCAATAACGTACGCCTTCAGGGAGCCCATTAATGTACGCCTTCAGGGAGACCAATAACGTACGCCTTCAGGGAGCCCATTAATGTACGCCTTCAGGGAGACCAATAACGTACGCCTTCAGGGAGACCAATAACGTACGCCTTCAGGGAGACCAATATCCTACGCCTTCAGGGAGACCAATAACACACCTTCAGGAAGACCAATAACCTAGGCCTTCAGGGAGACCAATAACCTTCATCTTCAGGGAGACCAATAATCCACACCTTCAGGGAGACCAATAACTTAGGCCTTCAGGGAGACCAATAACCTTCATCTTCAGGGAGAGCAATAACCCACACCTTCAGGGAGAGCAATAACCCACACCTTCAGGGAGAACAATAACCCACACCTTCAGGGAGAGCAATAACCCACAACTTCAGGGAGAGCAATAACCCACAACTTCAGGGAGACCAATAACCTTCATCTTCAGGGAGAGCAATAACTCACACCTTCAGGGAGAGCAATAACCCACACCTTCAGGGAGAGCAATAACCCACACCTTCAGGGAGAGCAATAACCCACAACTTCAGGGAGACCAATAACCTTCATCTTCAGGGAGAGCAATAACCCACACCTTCAGGGAGAGCAATAACCCACACCTTCAGGGAGAGCAATAACCCACACCTTCAGGGAGAGCAATAACCCACACCTTCAGGGATAGCAATAACCCACACCTTCAGGGAGAGCAATAACCTTCATCTTCAGGGAGAGCAATAACCCACACCTTCAGGGAGAGCAATAACCCACACCTTCAGGAGAGCAATAACCACACCTTCAGGGAGAGCAATAACCCACACCTTCAGGAGAGCAATAACCCACACCTTCAGGGAGAGCATAACCCACACCTTCAGGGAGAGCAATAACCCACACCTTCAGGGAGAGCAATAACCCACACCTTCAGGGAGAGCAATAACCCACACCTTCAGGGAGAGCAATAACCCACACCTTCAGGGAGAGCAATAACCCACACCTTCAGGGAGAGCAGTAGGCCTTGAGGGAGAGTAAGAGCGTGGAGGTATAGTTGTCTTGGTATATTAAGAGACAATCAGGAGGAAGTACACAAAACATTAAGTTTACTTTATATTCGTAACAACATGCACTTAACAAAATGAACTTCTTGCTTTGTCCTCCTATTACAAGTAATATAAACACTGTTAAAGTAATATTAACAGTGTTTGTTAAACAGGTGTATATCTGTGTGTACGTATACTTTGACATGTGTACTGTACTCAGCGGATAATGTGCCCTCAGGTATTGGACCTGACAGATATTAGACCTGACAGATATTGGACCTGACAGGCATTGGACCTGACAAGTGTTGAGCCTGACAGGTAGTGGACCTGACAGGTATTGATTCAGACAAGAATTGGGAACGACATTAACGGATACAATAGATATCACAACGGACAGGTTTCTTGGTTCTAAGTCAAGCACATCAGAACCCACCCTCCCTTATAATGAATCACTCCCACGTAAAGACTCCCACGTAAAGACTTCCAAGTAAAGACTCCCAGGTAAAGACTTCCAGGGAAAAGACTCACATGTAAAGACTCCCAGGTAGACTCCCTTGTAAAGACTTCCGGGTAAAGACCTAGGTAAAGACTTCCAGACAAGAAGTGCTATACTGTATTTAGAAGGTTGGGATTTACACCCAGGGAGAAGGAGAATGAGTAATGAGTAGACCTGCAAACAGTGAAGGTGTCAGTCACATTCTAGGGAACAACACAGAATGAATGTTGGCAAGACACATTCTCCTTAAATATCTATATGAGTGAGACTGTGTCTGTAGTGGTATTAGTGGACGAAGGATCGAGCCTCAATCATTCCTTGTGCTGAATATATATATATATATATATATATATATATATATATATATATATATATATATATATATAACAAAGTGGACAGAAGAAGAAGAGAAGACTTAATATGTAGGAAAGGAAGAGGGAGATGGAGAAAGAGGGATGGAGAGAGAGGGAGGGAGAATAAAGAGGTAAGAAAAACTTTCAGATACAACTCTGATTAAGCATCAGAGCCAGACCTTTCCTGGATCACTGTGTCTGAGTGAGTACTACCTTCCCTCTCTCCTGGATCAGTGTCTGAGTGACTACTACCTTCCCTCTCTCCTGGATCACTGTGTCTGAGTGACTACTACCTTCCCTCTCTCCTGGATCACTGTGTCTGAGTGACTACTACCTTCCCTCTCTCCTGGATCACTGTGTCTGAGTGACTACTACCTTCCCTCTCTCCTGGATCACTGTGTCTAAGTGACTACTACATTCCCTCTCTCCTGGATCACTGTGTCTGAGTGACTACTACCTTCCCTCTCTCCTGGATCACTGTGTCTGAGTGACTACTACATTCCCTCTCTCCTGGATCACTGTGTCTGAGTGAGTACTACCTTCCCTCTCTCCTGGATCACTGTGTCTGAGTGAGTACTACATTCCCACTCTCCTGGATCACTGTGTCTGAGTGAGTACTACCTTCCCTCTCTCCTGGATCACTGTGTCTGAGTGAGTACTACCTTCCCTCTCTCCTGGATCACTGTGTCTGAGTGAGTACTACATTCCCTCTCTCCTGGATCACTGTGTCTGAGTGAGTACTACCTTCCCTCTCTCCTGGATCACTGTGTCTGAGTGAGTACTACCTTCCCTCTCTCCTGGATCACTGTGTCTGAGTGAGTACTACCTTCCCTCTCTCCTGGATCACTATGTCTGAGTGAGTACTACCTTCCCTCTCTCCTGGATCACTGTGTCTGAGTGACTACTACATTCCCTCTCTCCTGGATCACTGTGTCTGAGTGACTACTACATTCCCTCTCTCCTGGATCACTGTGTCTGAGTGACTACTACATTCCCTCTCTCCTGGATCACTGTGTCTGAGTGACTACTACATTCCCTCTCTCCTGGATCACTGTGTCTGAGTGACTACTACCTTCCCTCTCTCCTGGATCACTGTGTCTGAGTGACTACTACATTCCCTCTCTCCTGGATCACTGTGTCTGAGTGACTACTACCTTCCCTCTCTCCTGGATCACTGTGTCTGAGTGACTACTACATTCCCTCTCTCTGGATCACTGTGTCTGAGTGACTACTACATTCCCTCTCTCCTGGATCACTGTGTCTGAGTGACTACTACATTCCCTCTCTCCTGGATCACTGTGTCTGAGTAAGTACTACCTTCCCTCTCTCCTGGATCACTGTGTCTGAGTGACTACTACATTCCCTCTCTCCTGGATCACTGTGTCTGAGTGACTACTACCTTTCCTCTCTCCTGGATCACTGTGTCTGAGTGACTACTACATTCCCTCTCTCCTGGATCACTGTCTGAGTGACTACTACCTTCCCTCTCTCCTGGATCACTGTGTCTGAGTGACTACTACATTCCCTCTCTCCTGGATCACTGTCTGAGTGACTACTACATTCCCTCTCTCCTGGATCACTGTCTGAGTGACTACTACATTCCCTCTCTCCTGGATCACTGTGTCTGAGTGACTACTACCTTCCCTCTCTCCTGGATCACTGTGTCTGAGTGACTACTACCTTCCCTCTCTCCTGGATCACTGTGTCTGAGTGACTACTACCTTCCCTCTCTCCTGGATCACTGTGTCTGCCTACTCTCTCCTCATCCCACTAAGCAGCCTGTGTACTGACGTAGTTGTGTTTGTGGGAGTGGATACAGCTCCTGGCCCCGAGACTCCTACAATACCTTGATCAGCATCACTGACTTGTGACATCCTGGGTCTTATCATATCTACTCTTGAAGCTGTGTATTAAGTTTACTTCCACCACTGCTTCTTCCAAGTGTCATTCCACTTTTGAACATTGGTTCATCTGTGTGTGTATGTGTACTCACCTAGTTGTGGATGCAGGCCTCTTCACTGGTCGCTACTAGGTCACTCTTCCTGCTCCATGAGCTTTATCATACCTCTTCTTAAAGCTATGTATTAATCCTGCCTCCACTACTTCACGTCACTGTGTATGTGTGTGAGTGAAGACAGTATTGACCATGTACGTACTCTGTTTACAGGAAAGGATCCGTTTGCATATGGAAGACAAAGAGCACGAGAGCAACCTCTAGGCAAATGGTGAGTACTTTGGAAGCTTGTTAGTACTCAATAAAAGGTTACTGTGCGTTTTCATACTCATTACTGGCTACTGTGTCTGTCCTCAGCCACTGGTTAGTCTGTGTTAGTACTCAGCTCCTGGCTACTCTGTGTGTTAGCACTCAGCCACTGGCTACTGTGTCTGTACTCAGCCCCTGACTGCTCTATGTGTTAGTACTCAACCCCTGGCTACTGTGAGTTAGTACTTTGCCCTTGGCTACTCTGTTAGTACTCTGCCCCTGGCTACTTTGTGTGTTAGTACTCAGCCCCTGGCTACTTTGTGTGTTAGTACTCAGCCCCTGGCTACTTTGTGTGTTAGTACTCAACACCTGGCTACTGTGTCTGTACTCAGACCCTGGCTGCTTTGTGTGATAATACTCAGCCCTCTGACTACTATGTATGTACTCAGCCCTTGACTACTGTGCCTGTACTCAACCCCTGGGTACTCTGTGTTAATACTCAGCCCCTGGCTACTCTGTGTTAGTACTCAGCCCCTGACTACTCTCTGTTAGTACTCCCCTGGCTACTCTGTTAGTACTCAGCCCCTGGCTACTCTGTGTTAGTACTCAGCCCCTGGCTACTCTGTGTTAGTACTCAGCCCCTGGCTACTCTGTGTTAGTACTCAGCTCCTACAAATAGTTTATTAAGACAGATAAACCTGTGTGTTTGTATCCCTCTACACAGGAATACATTAATTAATCAGTGTAAGTACGCATGTATATACGCTTGTACGTGCGTATGTTCCATACTGTACAGTTACGGGTTAATTAAGCCGGCGGTAATGACCTGTGGGTCACAATTATCAAAATTAATAATTTCAGTTGCAACGATAATGAGAATGTGAGAGCATGGTAAACTTGACTTAATGACTTATGTAAATACTGCCACTAACTACCACTTAAGTGGCAGTGGAATGCCACTTGTGTGGCACTGGACTGCCACTTGAGTGGTATTGGATTACTACTTGAGTGGCACTGGAGTCACTACCACGCTATGGTAACATCATAGAGCTGTCCATGTACTGTACTTGTTTCACAGACTAATACTGAAGCTGTTAGGTGTGTAGGACCTTGCTGTCTATCACTCTTTATTGAGATAATTATATGCAGACTTGTCTCATGATGCTATACTAATGAGATTATATAGAGAGTTAATGTGATGATGTTGGGTGTGTCTGTGTCTGTGTCCTCTCTGTGTTCTGTCTGTGTTCTGCCTGTGTTCTGTCTGTTTTGGTTTTTCTGTCTGCTCACCACTCACTACCACCACCACTATCACCACTCACTACCACCACCACTATCACCACTCACTACCACCACCACTATCACCACTCACTACCACCACCACTATCACCACTCACTACCACCACCACTATCACCACTCACTACCACCACCACTATCACCACTCACTACCACCATCACCATCGTCACTCACTACCACCACCACTCATCACCATCACCACTTTCATCACTCACTACCACCATCACTCATCACCATCACCACTATCACCACTCACTACCACCACCACTCATCACCACTATCACCACTCACTACCACCACCACTCATCACCACTCACTACCACCACCACTCATCACCATCACTCACTTCCACCACCACTCATCACCATCACCACTATCACCACTCACTACCACCACCACCAATCATCACCATCACTCACTTCCACCATCACTCACTACCACCACCACTCACTACCACCACCACTCATCACCATCACTACTCATCACCATCACCACTCACTACCACCACCACTCACTACCACCACCACCACCCGCTACCACCATCAGCAACACCCACGTACATACCCAAAGAGGAATATGATAATGAAGGTGGTAAGAGGAAGTGGCTGGGTTTGATCGGGAATCGTTCACACACACACACACACACACACACACACATACTCACACACACACACACACACACACACACACACTAGGTGGATCACCTAGAAAGACACAAGCTTATAAACGACAACCAGCACGGTTTCAGGGAAGGAAAATCCTGTGTCACAAACCTACTGGAGTTTTATGACAAGGTAACAGAAGTAAGACACGAGAGAGAGGGGTGGATAGACTGCATTTTTTTGGAATGCAAGAAGGCGTTCGACACAGTTCCTCACAAGAGGTTAATGCAAAAGCTAAAGGATCAGGCACACGTAACAGGAAAATCACTGCAATGGATCAGAGAATATCTGACAGGGAGGCAACAACG
The DNA here is from genome assembly GCA_009830355.1 of Cherax destructor. NCBI lineage: Eukaryota > Metazoa > Arthropoda > Malacostraca > Decapoda > Parastacidae > Cherax > Cherax destructor. Next base: position 377,720 of record WNWK01000392.1, read on the forward strand.
AGTCATGGTACGTGACGAGGTGTCAGAGTGGGCACCTGTGACGAGTGGAGTTCCACAAGGGTCAGTCCTAGGACCTGTACTGTTTTTGGTATATGTGAATGACATAACGGAAGGGATAGACTCAGAAGTGTCCCTGTTTGCAGATGATGTGAAGTTAATGAGAAGAATCAAATCAGTCGAGGATCAGGCAGGACTACAAAGAGACCTGGACAGGCTGCAAGCCTGGTCCAGTAACTGGCTCCTTGAATTTAACCCTGCCAAATGTAAAGTCATGAATATCGGGGAAGGGCAAAGAAGACCGCAGACAGAGTATAGTCTAGGTGGCCAAAGACTGTAAACCTCACTCAAAGAAAAAGATCTTGGGGTGAGTATAATACCGAGCACATCTCCTGAGGCACACATCAATCAGATAACTGCTGCAGCATACGGGCGGCTGGCAAACCTAAGAATAGCGTTCCAATACCTCACTAAGGAATCATTCAAGACTCTGTACACCATATACGTCAGGCCCATACTGGAGTATGCAGCACCAGTCTGGAACCCACACCTGGTCAAGCACGTCAAGAAATTAGAGAAAGTGCAAAGGTTTGCAACAAGACTAGTCCCAGAGCTAAGGGGATTGTCCTACGAAGAAAGGTTAAGGGAAATCGGCCTGACGACACTAGAGGACAGGAGGGTTAGGGGAGACATGATAACGACATATAAAATTATGCGAGGAATAGATAAGGTGGACAGAGACAAGATGTTCCAGAGAGGGGACACAGAAACAAGGGGTCACAATTGGAAGTTGAAGACTCCTATGAGTCAAAGGGATGTTAGGAAGTATTTCTTCAGTCATAGAGTTGTCAGGAAGTGGAATAGCCTAGAGAACGACGTAGTGGAGGCAGGAACCATACATAGTTTTAAGACTAGGTTTGATAAAGCTCATGGAGCAGGGAGAGAGAGGACCTAGTAGCAATCAGTGAAGAGGTGGGGCCAGGAGCTATGACTCGACCCCTGCAACCACAAATAGGTGAGTACACACTCGGGAACCATACATAGTTTTAAGACAAGGTATGATAAAGCTCATGGAGCAGGGAGAGCAGAGACCCAGTAGCGGACAGCGAAGAGGCGGGGCCAGGAGCTGAGTATCGACCCTTGCAACCACAATTAGGTGAGTACAATTAGGTGAGTACACACACACATACAAGATACAGGAACAAGGGGCCACAATTGGAAGCTGAAAACCCAGATGAGTCATAGGGATGTTACGAAGTATTTCTTTAGCCTTAGAGTTGTCAGGAAGTGGAATAATCTGGAGAGTGAAGTAGTGAAAGCAAGTTCCATACAGAGCTTTAAGAAGATGTATGATAAAGCTCATGGAGCAGGGAGAGAGTGAATTAGTATTGACCAGTGAAGAGGCTGGGCCAGGAGCTATGAATCGACCCCTGCAACCACATATAGGTGAGTACACACACACATCAGCTATTATTAACCAAGACTTTTACACTCGAGGTTTCCCGGAATTGCTAGTTATGTAAAATGAGAATTACAGCAGAGAGAGAGAGAGAGAGAAAGAGAGAGAGAGAGAGAGAGAGAGAAATCTTCATACAAACGTCAGCGTTGCTGACATGTATCAGCATAATATTACTGACACTGGCTATTGCTTCACTTACACTCTGGTCATGCAGTCAGCGCAGGGCTGGATTATCCCTTGGGCACAATGTCCAGAGCCGGATTATCCCTTGGGCACAATGTCCAGAGCCGGATTATCCCTTGGGCACAATGTCCAGAGCCAGATTATCCCTTGGAAACAATGGCCAGAGCCGAATTATCCTTTAGGTATAATGAACCCACTGCCCAGGGCTAGATTATCCCTTGGGCACAGTGAACACAGTGCCCAGGGCTGAATTATCCCCTGGGCACAGTGAACACAGTGCCCAGGGCTGGATTATCCCTTGGGCACAGTGAACACAGTGCCCAGGGCTGAATTATCCCCTGGGCACAGTGAACACAGTGCCCAGGGCTGAATTATCCCCTGGGCACAGTGAAGACAGTGCCCAGGGCTGAATTATCCCCTGGGCACAGTGAATACAGTGCCCAGGGCTGAATTATCCCCTGGGCACAGTGAATACAGTGCCCAGTGCTGAATTATCCCCTGGGCACAGTGAACACAGTGCTCAGAACTTACAATACATACTGAATACAATATATCGGGCTTAGGGAGACTTTTACATTGTGGGTGGCAGTAGTGGGTTGGTGGGTGGCAGTGGTGGGCTGTCAGAATCCAGAGGAGGGCTGGTGGGTTACAATGGCTTGGCCAGCCCACTATTAAACGCTGGTTGCAAAGCCATTTAGGAAATATTGGAGAATGAGATAGACTTCAGATATTCAGTTAGGCGGTGATGACACTTGTGGTGTGTGCCATAACTCTCTGACACTCTTACAATACATGACGGACGCGCATCTTTAGCCTCTACGACTTATCGAGTTGGATGCTTTTTGGCACACTAGCGAGGGTTTCTGATCCCCTGTGTGCCACCTCGACTCTCTTGCCAGGGTATAAACTCCACAAGGAGCTGCTGGAGGAGAAGGAGAAAGTATAAACTCCATAAGGAGGTGCAGTTGAAGGAGGAGAAAGAAGGAGAGAAGAATAAGGAGAAAGGCGGGAGGGTTGCCAGGTGTCGCTACAGGAGCGTGGAGAGTAGCGAGTCTGACTATGACGGCGGTGTTGCCGTCTATTGTTCCTTGTTTATTGTCTTTCTGGTTGAGTTTTGTAAGGTGTTACACCTGTTTTATTTTGCTTCACCTGCTGTTTTATTTTATTTCACCAGCTGTTTTATTTCAGTTGACTACACCTGACGTCTAGAAGCCGGAAATAAACACACAGTTACCTGGAGAATATGGAAGGTGGGTTGCCAGGTGTCATCTTAACAATGGCTGGAGCTCCGTATCTTGGTCTCATATCATTATTTTTTATGAACTATAGTAAACTCTCTTATACAACTCTTCTATAAAGTGATGTTTTTGTGAATGTGATTGAAAAAGGTTGATACAGAGTTGAATAACGTGTACTATGAAGACAACTTTCCACGCGCTTTTCAGTTTTCAGTGTACTTGTTCAGTCTTGTTCAGTCACATTTACCAAACAAATTGAACTTTAAACATGAGTTTTATAAGAGGTCTTCAGCACAGGTCTTCTTTATCTCGTCACTGCTTGACACGTCCCCCCACGTGTCACTCCTCACTGCTTGACACGTCCCCCCACGTGTCACTCCTCACTGCTTGACACGTCCCCCCACGTGCCACTCCTCACTGCTTGACACGTCCCCCCACGTGCCACTCCTCACTGCTTGACACGTCCCCCCACGTGTCACTCCTCACTGCTTGACACGTCCCCCCACGTGCCACTCCTCACTGCTTGACACGTCCTCCCACATGCCACTCCTCACTGCTTGACACGTTCTCCATGCCACTCCTCCTGCTTGCCACGTCCTCCACCACCCTGCTTGACACGTCCCCCACGTGCCACTCCTCACTGCTTGACACGTCCCCCACGTGCCATCCTCACTGCTTGACACGTCCCCCACGTGTCACTCCTCACTGCTTGACACGTCCCCCACGTGTCACTCCTCACTGCTTGACACGTCCCCCACGTGTCACTCCTCACTGCTTGAGTCCCACGTCCCTCCCACGTGACCGTCCCACGTGTCACTCTCACTGCTTGACACGTCCCCCCACGTGTCACTCCTCACTGCTTGACACGTCCCCCACGTGTCACTCCTCACTGCTTGACACGTCCCCCACGTGTCACTCCTCACTGCTTGACACGTCCCCCACGTGTCACTCCTCACTGCTTGACACGTCCCCCCACGTGTCACTCCTCACTGCTTGACACGTCCCCCACGTGTCACTCCTCACTGCTTGACACGTCCCCACGTGCACTCTCACTGCTTGACACGTCCCCACGTGCCACTCCTCACTGCTTGACACGTCCCCACGTGCACTCCTCACTGCTTGACACGTCCCCCACGTGCCACTCCTCACTGCTTGACACGTCCCCACGTGCCACTCCTCACTGCTTGACACGTCCCCCACGTGCCACTCCTCACTGCTTGACACGTCCCCCACGCCACTCCCACTGCTGCGTCCCCTGCCACTCACTGCTTGACACGTCCCCCACGTGCCACTCCTCACTGCTTGACACGTCCCCCACGTGCCACTCTCACTGCTTGACACGTCTCCCACGTGCCACTCCTCACTGCTTGACACGTCCCCCACGTGCCCTCCTCACTGCTTGACACGTCCCCCACGTGCCACTCACTGCTTGACACGTCCCCCCACGTGCCACTCCTCACTGCTTGACACGTCCCCACGTGCCACTCCTCACTGCTTGACACGTCCCCCCACGTGCCACTCCTCACTGCTTGACACGTCCCCGCACGTGCCACTCCTCACTGCTTGACACGTCCCCCTCACGAGTCACTCCTCACTGCTTGACACGTCCCCTCACGAGTCACTCCTCACTGCTTGACACGTCCCCCTCACGAGTCACTCCTCACTGCTTGACACGTCCCCTCACGAGTCACTCCTCACTGCTTGACACGTCCCCTCACGAGTCACTCTCACTGGTTGACACGTCCCCCTCACCTCACTCCTCACTGCTTGACACGTCCCCCTCACGAGTCACTCCTCACTGCTTGACACGTCCCCCGTCTGTTTTATGTATCAGTGTTTATAATTAGTTATTGCAGCTAAATGTTTAGGAGTTAGTCTCATATAACGTTATTTTAGCTACTCTGCTATATTATCTAGACTTATGTAGTATATTCTAGGCTCAGTAGTGTAATCTAAGCTCATCTAACAATCTAAGCTCATCTAACATATTCTAAGCTCATCAATCATAATGTTAAGATGGTGTTGTGATAATGTAAAAACTTGTGTTCTCACAGTAAACTTGAAGAGGAAGGCTTCAAGTCGCTGGTAAAAACCTGAACGGAGTTGCGTGTCTGGGTACGATTGTGTTGGTCTCCGTCCATCACTGTGTTTCTTGTGTGAGTGAAGTGTTGAGTGTGTGTTTTTGCCTCACTGGAGAGGTGTTACTCTCTCTTCCTCAACATCTTTCTCTCTTTTTTTATTGATCTTTGTAATAGAGAGACTCTTAGAGAAGAGAAAGACTTTATTAGCGCGATGTTTTGCCCACGGACTTGATAGGTCTCTTCTTGAGCGAAACGTTGTCCCATATTGGTCTGCGCTCGGCTTTTATTGGCCTTGTGGTTGGAGGGGTTGAATCTTAGCTCTTGGCACCGCCTCTCAATTTGTCATGACAGGATTCCCTCCCTCCTGTTATCTTAGAAGCTGTCATACCTGGTGCTTAAACTGTGTAATGTAGTATATGTAGAGCAGCTGCACCTCTTCACCTCTGGATGTATAGCTTCTCTCTCGTGTGTGTGTGTGTGTGTGTGTGTGTGTGTTAGTTACCATTTTGTCCTAGGCACATGTCAATTAGACACTAGGCCTGTTGTATATATATGTGTGTGTATGTGTATGTAAGGAAACACTTCGAAATGTTTCTGCCCCACCGGGAATTGAACCCGGCCCCTAAGTGCGTGAAGCAAGAGCTTTACCCACTAGGCCACCGGGGGCTGTGTGTGTGTGTGTGTGTGTGTGTGTGTGTGGTGAGGTACAGAGGGCTTCTGTTATGGATCATTGAGGTATAGGAGGCTGTGATAGGTGAGTACAAGTAGGTGAGTACAAAGCCCTCAAATGTCGTAGGAGTTGCATCCCCCCTCTCTCTCTCTGTTTCTGTCTCTGTCTGTCTGTCTGTCTGTCTCTCTCTCTCTCTCTCTCTCTCTCTCTCTCTCTCTCTCTCTCTCTCTCTCTCTCACACACACACACACACAGTTACCAGAGATCAACAGCCCTGACACCAGCCATGGTAATACTGAATAAACCAAAAGTCAACCCTCTGCTCTCATTCACATTTTTTTTAGAGTTTCATGTTATCCTCTTTTATTATCTCTCTCTCTCTCTCTCTCTCTCTCTCTCTCTCTCTCTCTCTCGTTCTCAACTCTTTTTTCTGTTTTTCTGTTTTCTTGTCACATCTTCTCTTCTTTTTTGGGTCTTTTTTTAACTTTCATTGCTCTATTTTTTTGTTTCTCTCTCTCTCTCTCTCTCTCTCTCTCTCTCTCTCTCTCTCTATCACATCTGAGCTAGGTACTTATACTCTTTGTTCAGTGTATGTTAATATCCTGGTGAAGGATTCTTGATATAACAACTTGTAACTGGTGCGTGACGCTGTCAGTGTCTTATATTGTGTTTTAGTTGTGGTTTCCACCGCTGCTGGTGCGTGGCGCTGACAGTGTCTCATTATTATGTTCTAGTTCTGGTTTTCACTACCTCTGGTGCGTGGCGCTGACAGTGTCTCATCTTATTATGTTTTAGTTGAAGTTTCCACCACCACTGGTGCGTGGCGCTGACAGTGTCTCATCTTATTATTATATTTTAGTTTGGGTTTCCACCACTGGTGCGTGACGCTGACTGTCTCATCTTATTATTATGTTGTAGTTGAGGTTTCCACCACCACTGGTGCGTGGCGCTGACTGTCTCATTATTATGTTGTAGTTGAGGTTTCCACCACCACTGGTGCGTGGCGCTGACTGTCTCATTATTATGTTGTAGTTGAGGTTTCCACCACCACTGGTGCGTGACGCTGACTGTCTCATTATTATGTTGTAGTTGAGGTTTCCACCACCACTGGTGCGTGGCGCTGACTGTCTCATTATTATGTTGTAGTTGAGGTTTCCACCACCACTGGTGCGTGGCGCTGACAGTGTCTCATCTTATTATGTTGTAGTTGAGGTTTCCACCACCACTGGTGCGTGGCGCTGACTGTCTCATTATTATGTTGTAGTTGAGGTTTCCACCACCACTGGTGCGTGGCGCTGACAGTGTCTCATCTTATTATGTTGTAGTTGAGGTTTCCACCACCACTGGTGCGTGGCGCTGACTGTCTCATTATTATGTTGTAGTTGAGGTTTCCACCACCACTGGTGCGTGGCGCTGTCCTCGCTACCATTCCCTTCAATAATTTTCCTGGTAAGCTGATTGACTTTTTTCAGTCTGACTGAAGCTTTTGATTGACTGATTGTTCAACCATTCGCTTCTCGGAAATTTTCACGAATGTGAAAACTATTTACAAGTAACTTTAATGAGTAAATTGTAAATTGAATTGTAAATTGGCAAAATTTGAGAGACATTTTCTGAAGGTTGTTTACAAAGTTTTCGAAAAATGGTAAAGTTTTTATTTTCACTTTCGTAAATACTGGGTGACGGAGACAGAGGGGTCGAGTCTCAGCTCCTGGACCCGCCTCTTATACCTCAGCGTTATTAGTTCCTGGCTTCCAGGGCCCTATCATTCCTACTCTGGAAAGTGTGTGTGTGAAAATAGTGAAAGTAATAATAATAATAATGAAAATAATAAATATGTGTGTGTGTGTGTACTCATCTAATTGTGGTTGCAGGGGTCGATTCATAGCTCCTCTGTGTGTGTGTCAGTTCAACATTCTCAGAATGTCAGAAAATCTTTACCAACTCTGACCTTTCAACCATGTCTCTCTCTTTTTTTCTCTCTCAGTTTTTCTTTCTACTCTTTCTCTCACTTTATATTCACCAGATGTGGCCTTGTCTACTCTCTCTCTCTTTCTCTTGCTTTCTTCATATTTGTTAAGTCACTCTTTACTTGTCTCTCTTCATTTTCTTCATCTCTCACCTTCTTTCTTCCTCATTTATAATAATAATAATAATAATAGGACAAGCACTAAACCCTCATGGGTCATACAGTGCCTGCACAATGGGGAGCAATCAACTGCCACACCATGAAACTGAGGACCAGCTTTATTTCCTCGGATCAAGAGCAAGTGACCGGGTTGGGCGGTGGTGTCGAGAGGTTGTGAGCGGTTCTGGAACCTCCTGAGTCTGGTCCTTCGAATAGTGGGTCCTGAAGAAGACCCGTGGCTTCATCAGTCCAATACAAAGAAGAAAGTAGTAATAAAAGGAGGAGTTTGAGGTAATCAGTCCCTCGGCCTGGAGTCGATGTGTTCAGTCCATCAATCTTGAAGTAAATACAATATAAGGCAAATAGAAGTTCCTTATATACTGTAGACAGGTGAGATGAAGCAGGAGGAGGCGGGGTCATAGTAGTATCATCCACTAGTCGAAGTAAGTCCTTATCCAAAGGTTTGGACAAATGTTGAAGAATCCCTTTGTATCAAGATCCCAAGAAGTTGCTGTGTCAGACAGGATGTAGATGAATGGTTCAGAGAACCGACAAATTGTTAAATTAGACACATATGCAACACTTGGGTATCTTTATTGTGGAAACGTTTCGCCACACAGTGGCTTCATCAGTCCAATACAAAGAAGAAAGTAGTAATAAAAGGAGGAGTTTGAGGTAATGGTTCTCTGAACCATTCATCTACATCCTGTCTGACACAGCAACTTCTTGGGATCTTGATACAAAGGGATTCTTCAACATTTGTCCAAACCTTTGGATAAGGACTTACTTCGACTAGTGGATGATACTACTATGACCCCGCCTCCTCCTGCTTCATCTCACCTGTCTACAGTATATAAGGAACTTCTATTTGCCTTATATTGTATTTACTTCAAGATTGATGGACTGAACACATCGACTCCAGGCCGAGGGACTGATTACCTCAAACTCCTCCTTTATTACTACTTTCTTTTGTATTGACTGATGAAGCCACTGTGTGGCGAAACGTTTCCACAATAAAGATACCCAAGTGTTGCATATGTGTCTAATTTAACAATTTGTCGGTTCTCTGAACCATTCATCAAGACCCATGGGTCCTGAAGAAGACCCGTGGGTCCTGAAAAAGACCCGTGGGTCCTGAAGAAGACCCGTGGGTCCTGAAGAAGAACCGTGAATCTTGAATATGAACCGTGGATCTTGAAAAAGAACCGTGAGTCCTGAATTAAGAACTGTGAATCCTGAATTAAGATCCGTGAGTCCTGAATTAAGAACTGTGAATCCTGAATTAAGATCCGTGAGTCCTGAATTAAGAACCGTGAGTCCTGGATTAAGAACCGTGAGTCCCGAGTAATATCCGTGAGTCTTGAATAAGAACCGTGAGTCCTGAATAATTTACAGTGAACGGTGCCTGGTTCTTCAGTCTTGGGGGGGGGCAGGTGAGGAGTGCCGGTAAGCAGTGCCATAAGTCGGGCAGGGCATTGTCGGGTATTTTCCGCCACGTGGGGCACCACTGGCACTATGTTACGCGATAACCATTCAGGAGGGCGGCCAAGCAGGGCTGCTGGAGGAGCGGCAACCATGATCTGATGGGCTGGCTTCTGTCTCTCCTCTCTCTCTCACTCTCTCTTTCTCTCTCTGTCTGTCTCTCTCTCTCTCTCTCTTATAGCATTGTAAACCCTTTATAGCTGCAACCTACCTTTGTAAAGCCAGTCAAGCTGTAACCTAGCTTTGTAAAGCCAGTCTAGCTGTAACCTAGCTTTGTAAAGCCAGTCTATCTGTAACCTAGCTTTGTAAAGCCAGTCTAACTGTAACCTAGCTTTGTAAAGTCAGTCTAGCTGTAAATCTAGCTTTGTAAAGCCAGTCTAGATGTAAACTTAGCTTTATAAAGCTAGTCTAGCTGTAAACCTAGCTTTGTAAAGCTAGTCTAGCTGTAACATAGCTTTGTAAAGCCAGTCTAGCTGTAACTAAGCTTTGTAAAGTCAGTCTAGCTGTAACCTAGCTTTGTAAAGTCAGTATAGTTGTAACCTAGCTTTGTAAAGCCAATATAGCTGAAAACTTAGCTTTATAAAACCAATATACTTTTGATTTAGCGTTTTTATGACATTGTTATTAAAAGTACAATGGGATAATACTAATGTTATTTATTAACGTAATTAAACGCTAGTGATATATAGGGCTTTAATGACCCGGCCGGTTTCTATACATACAGGTATACATGTGTGTTTGTGTTGGATGTACATGTGAACTCGTGTATACGTGTGTGTACGTACGAATATTGGTGCCTACATGCATGTAGGTGTGAATTGCTTGTACGTATTGCATGTAAATGTTGGTGTGTGTGTACACGCAACGGGAAGGTAATGAATGTGTATAATGGAGTCCAGAGACTAGGCTCTCTCTCTCTCTCTCTCTCTCTCTCTCTCTCTCCACTCCTTCACTATTTTCTCTTTCAGTCACCCTTCATCACCTCTCCCACGTCCTCTCTACCCATTTATATTTTCATTTTTCCCTCTCATTCTCCTGTTCTTCCCCTCTCCCCCTTATCCATTTTCTGATTCCCCTTTTTTCTATTCTCTCTTCTCCTATACCTATTCTTCTCTTCCCTTACCTCCCATCCTTTCTCAACCATATCTCTATTTCTACTCTTCTCTCCCTCTTCCCTATCCCCGTCTTCATTCTTTCTTCTTGCCTCTGCTCCTCCCTCAACTATACACATCAACTTTTCCAATTGTCATTTCAACACTTTCAAGGATTTAATTTACAGGTGCATTTAATTAGAGGAACGAGAAGAATAAGAATGGTGACGGGGCTTTTTGGAGAGAGAGAGAGAGAGAGAGAGAGAGAGAGAGAGAGAGAGAGAGAGAAAGGGGGAGGGGGTACACACACAGAAGCACGCAAATACAATAGTGTTCGAATAGGTCCTTCAGTTAGAGAGAGTGTAGCTACAAGAGATAGAGTGCATGGCGAAGTGGCTTGTTAGCTGCTGTACAAGTTATACACGAGTGTTTCAAGTGTTGCAGCAAGTATATAGAGCCAGTATTGCAGCCAGCTGCTGAGAGATGCCGGATGTGTATATTGGCTGGTTATGATACACTTGTTGATGTTGAATTGGTAAGTGTCTTAATGAGTGTTTCTGTACAACCAGGTTGTTACCAGTGTAGAACATGGTTGTTACTAGGGTACAACATGGTTGTTACCAGGGTACAACATGGTTGTTACTAGTGTAGAACATGGTTGTTACCAGTGTAGAACATGGTTGTTACCAGGGTACAACATGGTTGTTACCAGGGTACAACATGGTTGTTACTAGTGTAGAACATGGTTGTTACCAGTGTAGAACATGGTTGTTACCAGGGTACAACATGGTTGTTACTAGTGTAGAACATGGTTGTTACCAGTGTAGAACATGGTTGTTACCAGTGTAGAACATGGTTGTTACCAGGGTACAACATGGTTGTTACCAGTGTAGAACATGGTTGTTACCAGTGTAGAACATGGTTGTTACTAGGGTACAACATGGTTGTTACCAGGGTACAACATGGTTGTTACTAGTGTAGAACATGGTTGTTACCAGTGTAGAACATGGTTGTTACCAGGGTACAACATGGTTGTTACTAGTGTAGAACATGGTTGTTACCAGTGTAGAACATGGTTGTTACCAGTGTAGAACATGGTTGTTACCAGGGTACAACATGGTTGTTACCAGGGTACAACAAGGTTGTTACTAGTGTAGAACATGGTTGTTACCAGGGTACAACATGGTTGTTACCAGGGTACAACATGGTTGTTACTAGTGTAGAACATGGTTGTTACCAGTGTAGAACATGGTTGTTACCAGGGTACAACATGGTTGTTACCAGGGTACATGGTTGTTACTAGTGTAGAACATGGTTGTTACCAGTGTAGAACATGGTTGTTACCAGGGTACAACATGGTTGTTACCAGGGTACAACATGGTTGTTACTAGTGTAGAACATGGTTGTTACCAGGGTACAACATGGTTGTTACCAGGGTACAACATGGTTGTTACCAGGGTACAACAAGGTTGTTACTAGTGTAGAACATGGTTGTTACCAGTGTAGAACATGGTTGTTACCAGGGTACAACATGGTTGTTACCAGGGTACAACATGGTTGTTACCAGTGTAGAACATGGTTGTTACCAGGGTACAACATGGTTGTTACCAGGGTACAACATGGTTGTTACTAGTGTAGAACATAGTTGTTACCAGGGTACAACATGGTTGTTACCAGGGTACATGGTTGTTACCAGGGTACAACAAGGTTGTTACCAGGGTACAACAAGGTTGTTACCAGGGTACAACAAGGTTGTTACCAGGGTACAACAAGGTTGTTACCAGGGTACAACAAGGTTGTTACCAGGGTACAACATGGTTGTTACCAGGGTACAACATGGTTGTTACCAGGGTACAACATGGTTGTTACTAGTGTAGAACATAGTTGTTACCAGGGTACAACAAGGTTGTTACCAGGGTACAACAAGGTTGTTACCAGGGTACAACAAGGTTGTTACCAGGGTACAACAAGGTTGTTACCAGGGTACAACATGGTTGTTACCAGGGTACAACATGGTTGTTACCAGGGTACAACATGGTTGTTACTAGTGTAGAACATAGTTGTTACCAGGGTACAACAAGGTTGTTACCAGGGTACAACAAGGTTGTTACCAGGGTACAACAAGGTTGTTACCAGGGTACAACATGGTTGTTACCAGGGTACAACATGGTTGTTACCAGGGTACAACAAGGTTGTTACCAGGGTACAACAAGGTTGTTACCAGGGTACAAGGTCTGCCACTGCTACCTCAGGATGTCTGCTCCCACTTTTGCTAGCGTGTTGAAGAGCTTTCCAATATGTGAAGGTTGAGGGGCAGTGCTGGTGGGATGATTCTTGAGTCGTCAAGTGAAGCTGTCAATGTGTTTCTCATGTTGTGTTTCTCTCTGCAAGTTCGTCTTCAGTCTTGCTACCTTTCTCTATGTTGACTTTACAAACTGACTCTTTGAGTGTGTTGTGTGTTTGTGTTGTGTTGTGTGTGTGTGTGTGTGTGTTGTGTGTGTGTGTGTGTGTGTGTGTGTGTGTGTGTGTGTGTTGTGTTGTGTGTGTTGTGTGTGTGTGTGTGTGTGTGTGTGTGTGTGTGTGTTGTGTTGTGTGTGTTGTGTGTGTGTGCTGTGTGAGTGTGTGTGTGTGTGCTGTGTGAGTGTGTGTGTGTGTGTGTGTGTGTGTGTGTGCTGTGTGAGTGTGTGTGTGTGTTGTATGTGTTGTGTTGTGTGTGTGTGTGTTGTATGTGTTGTGTTGTGTGTGTGTGTGTGTGTGTGTGTGTGTGTGTGCTCACCTAGTTGTGGTTACTGGGGGTCGGGTCCAGGCTCCTGGTCTTCATCTCTAGACTTCTCACTAACATTCACACAGACTGTTCCTAGCTTGAGTACCCATTATCATACCTACTCTTCAAACTGAGTATTAACCCTGCTGGTACTACATGCCTGAGATGCTTCCACTCACAAGCTTCCATCACACTGCACAAGTATTTTATCCCAGCCTCTCGCACACTCATCTTCCACTTCCATCTTTCTTTATTTTTCATCTATTCCCTCTTTCACCTCTCCCTCCCTCCTCTCCCTCTCTTTTCTTCCTCGTCCTCCTCCATCTCCATGCCACTCTCCCTCTCCTTATCACCCACCCATCCTATCCCCAATCATTATGTTCACCATCACCCTTATAAGCAAGTAGCCATGAGGGTGAGATCTGCGTGGCGAGTCATACAGTAACCTGGCCAGCACTTTCTTGCCCCTGCTTGAGTGCCATCAGGTACCCTTGACAGTGCACCGCACCATACCTTCTACATTAATATTCCCCAGCCACACTTTTTTAGGCATCCCACAAGGGAAACCTTTCACTGCCTCCCACAATATTTCTTCCTCAGACAAAGTTGCGTTTTATATTCGGCTCATAACACGAGAACGTCTCATCAGATCGGCATCAAATTTTAAACTTTACTTCTAGCAAATATGACAAAATGAGAGAAAAGTGACAGATTTTACGCACGCACACACACACAGACAGGGATGTGTAATGTCACCATGGTTGTTTAATATATTTATAGATGGGGTTGTAAAAGAAGTAAATGCTAGGGTGTTGGGGAGAGGGGTGGGATTAAATTATGGAGAATTAAATGCAAAATGGGAGTTGACACAGTTACTTTTTGCTGATGATACTGTGCTTATGGGAGATTCTAAAGAAAAGTTGCAAAGGTTAGTGGACGAGTTTGGGAGAGTGTGTAAAGGTAGAAAGTTAAAAGTGAACATAGATAAGAGTAAGGTGATGAGGGTATCAAACGATTTAAATAAAGAAAAATTGGATATCACATTGGAGAGAGGGATTATAGAAGAAGTAAATGTTTTCAGATATTTGGGAGTTGATGTGTCAGCGGATGGGTTTATGAAGGATGAGGTTAACCATAGAATTGATGAAGGAAAAAAGGTGAGTTGTGCATTGAGGTATCTGTGGAGACAAAAAACGTTATCTATGGAGGCAAAGAAGGGAATGTACGAAAGTATAGTGTTACCAACACTCTTATATGGGTGTGAAGCATGGGTTGCAAATGCTGCAGCGAGGAGGAGGCTGGAGGCAGTGGAGATGTCCTGTCTAAGGGCAATGTGTGGTGTAAATATTATGCAGAAAATTCGGAATGTGGAAATTAGGAGAAGGTGTGGAGTTACTAAAAGTATTTGTCAGAGGGCTGAAGAGGGGTTGTTGAGGTGGTTTGGTCATTTAGAGAGAATGGATCAAAGTAGAATGACTTGGAGAGCGTATAAATCTGTAGGGGAAGGAAGGCGGGGTAGGGGTCGTCCTAGAAAAGGGAGGGAAGGGGTAAAGGAGGTTTTGTGGGCGAGGGGCTTGGACTTCCAGCAAGCATGTGTGAGCGTGTTAGATAGGAGTGAATGGAGACGAATGGTTTTTGGGACATGACGATCTGTTGGAGTGTGAGCAGGGTAACATTGTGTGAAGGGATTCAGGAAAACCAGTTAATTGATTTAGTTGGACTTGAGTCCTGGAAATGGGAAGTACAATGCCTGCACTTTAAAGGAGGGGTCTGAGATAGTGACAGCTGGGAGGGACTATTCTCAGCTGTCGTATCTGAGCTCCTCTGCAAAGACAGTGATTATGTATGAGTGTGGTGAAAGTGTGGAATGTTGATGAAAGTATTTTATTTTTGGGGATTTTCTTTCTTTTTGGGTCACCCTGCCTCGGTGGGAGACGGCCGACTTTTGAAAAAAAAAAAAAAAAAAAAAAATATATATATATATATATATATATATATATATATATATATATATATATATATATATATATATATATATATATATATATGTACAGACCCAGCCAGCCCCACCCAGCACCACATAGACCCAGCCGGCAGCGCCTAGCACCACCTAGCACCACTCAGCATCTCTCAGCAGCACCCAGCACCTTCCAGGCCTCACTACCACCTCGTCTGTCAGTGGAATGTGAGAGTTGTCTGGTGCGACAGGAGCACAGGCTGCAACATCACCTCACCTTTCACACCTCAAGCTTTCACACACCTGCTGCCACCCAAGCCATGGCAAAGCTTTCACACACCTGCTGCCACCCAAGCCATGGCAAAGCTTTCACACACCTGCTGCCACCCAAGCCATGGCAAAGCTTTCACACACCTGCTGCCACCCAAGCCATGGCAAAGAACCTGAGGGGGGGGGCAGAAAAAAAGCCGATGAGAGGGTAAAACGTGGATGGAAATGAAAAAAAAACGCAGATGGGATGGAGAAAAAAAACAGGTACTAGGGGGAAAACGTGGATGGTACGGGAAAAAACGCCGAAGGAAGGAAAAAAAATTGGGTTTGTGGAAAAAAATCTTTGGTGGAAAGAAGAGAACGTAAATGAGAGGGAAAGAAAGTGAGAGGGGGGACAAAATGTGAGTGGGGAAGAAAGTGAAAGGGAATAAAGTGAGAGGGAAAGAAAGTGAGAGAGAGGAGAGGGATTAAACCTGAAAATGAGTTAAGAATTGAATGGGAGTTAAAAACGCAATTGGAGAAAAATATGAGAGGAAGAAAATGAAGAAAAAAGAGGAAGGTAAGAAGGGAAAGACAGAGAGTACAATTTAGTACATGGGAACGATGACATAAGACCTTCGAAAATACGTTGAGGTTACCTACTTATGCCTAACTTAACTACTACTGTTACTACTACATACTACTTGCACTTGTACGTCGCGAGGGTAGGATGGCGGAGGCCGCGGCGCCCATCACTACCACTGTGATGACTAAACACGCGTGTAACACCTGGGTATCTTGACCAGTAGATGTTGCAACATCCAGTGGCTTTATCAGTACTATACAAAGACATAATAGAAATATATATGGAACAAGTAGTGGAAGATAAGGCAATCAGTCCCTCAGCTTTGTAGGACGGTAGTCTTGAAGACTTTACCTGCTCCTAGGCTGAGGGATTGTCTTATCCTTCACTATTTGTTGTATATAGTTCTGTTATGACCTTGTATCGTACTGATGAAGCCACTGGCTGGAGTAACGTCTACAAGTCGAGATACTCAGATGTGTCTAATTCACCTTCTTGTCGGTACTGAATACCACTGATATACAGCACTACCACTGATGACTCCACGATTCACAAGACGCTTTCCCAACCACTTCTGAAACTGGAGGAAGAGGGCAACGTAGAGATAGGAAGGACAGAAGAAGATAAAGAGGAAGAGATAAATGTAGAAATAAGAGTGACAGGCCGATAACTATACAGACAGAAAGACAGATAGAGACTAAAGTTGTTATGGAGATTATTATACCACAAATGTATATAAAAATGACTCAATTATAGTTAATGTATAATGATATGAGTAATAATAATAATATCATTATTATTATTATTATTATTGTTTTATTATATATATATTATTATTATTATTATATTTTATTATATTTTATTATTATTATTAGTAGTAGTAGTATTACTTTTATTAGTATTAGTAAGTAGTATTAGTATTAATATTTTATTATTGGGCATTTTCAAGCAAATGCTCACACACAAGCCAAGTTTTCCAGCAGACTGCATGGGTTTTTAGACTTAAGAAACTTCATGTTGAAAAATACTGCCCCAAATTAACTCGAGTGGTGGGACGTTACAAAAAAAATTCTTGACCATATTTCCAAAGTTGAAATAGCTTAGTCGAAGCTTTTGTTTTGTGGAGGTCGTGAATGTTTGCTTGTTTCTTAAAAAAAGTCCAGCACAAGACAAATTGTTGATTCCAGGTGGGACTAATGGTTGTTCCAACACTGGTAAACTATCAAGTGGCAGAGGTGGGACTAATGGTTGTTCCATAACTGGTAAACTATTAAGTGGTAGAGGTGGGACTAATGGTTGTTCCAACACTGGTAAACTATTAAGTGGTAGAGGTGGGACTAATGGTTGTTCCATCACTGGTAAACTATCAAGTGGTAGAGGTGGGACTAATGGTTGTTCCAACAATGGTAAACTATCAAGTGGTAGAGGTGGGACTAATGGTTGTTCCAACACTGGTAAACTATTAAGTGGCAGAGGTTGGACTAATGGTTGTTCCAACACTGGTAAACTATCAAGTGGTAGAGGTGGGACTAATGGTTGTTCCAACACTGGTAAACTATCAAGTGGTAGAGGTGGGACTAATGGTTGTTCCAACACTGGTAAACTATTAAGTGGTAGAGGTGGGACTAATGGTTGTTCCAACACTGGTAAACTATCAAGTGGCAGAGGTGTGACTAATGGTTGTTCCAACACTGGTAAACTATCAAGTGGTAGAGGTGGGACTAATGGTTGTTCCAACACTGGTAAACTATCAAGTGGTAGAGGTGGGACTAATGGTTGTTCCATCACTGGTAAACTATCAAGTGGTAGAGGTGGGACTAATGGTTGTTCCAACACTGGTAAACTATCAAGTGGTAGAGGTGGGACTACTGGTTGTTCCATCACTGGTAAACTATTAAGTGGTAGAGGTGGGACTAATGGTTGTTCCAACTCTGGTAAACTATCAAGTGGTAGAGGTGGGACTAATGGTTGTTCCATCACTGGTAAACTATCAAGTGGTAGAGGTGGGACTAATGGTTGTTCCAACAATGGTAAACTATCAAGTGGTAGAGGAGGGACTAATGGTTGTTCCATCACTGGTAAACTATCAAGTGGTAGAGGTGGGACTAAGGGTTGTTCCATCACTGGTAAACTATCAAGTGGTAGAGGTGGGACTAATGGTTGTTCCAACACTGGTAAACTATCAAGTGGTTGAGGTGGGACTAATGGTTGTTCCAACACTGGTAAACTATTAAGGAGAGGTGGGACTAATGGTTGTTCCATCACTGGTAAACTATCAGGGTAGAGGTGGGACTAATGGTTGTTCCAACACTGGTAAACTATTAAGTGGTAGAGGTGGACTAATGGTTGTTCCATCACTGGTAAACTATCAAGTGGTAGAGGTGGGACTAATGGTTGTTCCAACACTGGTAAACTATCAAGTGGTAGAGGTGGGACTAATGGTTGTTCCAACACTGGTAAACTATCAAGTGGTAGAGGTGGGACTAATGGTTGTTCCAACACTGGTAAACTATCAAGTGGTAGAGGTGGGACTAATGGTTGTTCCATCACTGGTAAACTATCAAGTGGTAGAGTGGACTAATGGTTGTTCCATCACTGGTAAACTATCAAGTGGTAGAGGTGTGACTAATGGTTGTTCCATCACTGGTAACTATCAAGTGGTAGAGGTGGACTAATGGTTGTTCCATCTGGTAAACTATCAAGTGGTAGAGGTGGGACTAATGGTTGTTCCATCACTGGTAAACTATCAAGTGGTAGAGGTGGGACTAATGGTTGTTCCATCACTGGTAAACTATCAAGTGGTAGAGGTGGGACTAATGGTTGTTCCATCACTGGTAAACTATCAAGTGGTAGAGGTGGGACTAATGGTTGTTCCATCACTGGTAAACTATCAAGTGGTAGAGGTGTGACTAATGGTTGTTCCATCACTGGTAAACTATCAAGTGGTAGAGGTGGGACTAATGGTTGTTCCATCACTGGTAAACTATCAAGTGGTAGAGGTGGGACTAATGGTTGTTCCATCACTGGTAAACTATCAAGTGGTAGAGGTGGGACTAATGGTTGTTCCAACACTGGTAAACTATCAAGTGGTAGAGGTGGGACTAATGGTTGTTCCATCACTGGTAAACTATCAAGTGGTAGAGGTGGGACTAATGGTTGTTCCATCACTGGTAAACTATCAAGTGGTAGAGGTGGGACTAATGGTTGTTCCAACACTGGTAAACTATCAAGTGGTAGAGGTGGGACTAATGGTTGTTCCATCACTGGTAAACTATCACGTGGTAGAGGTGGGACTAATGGTTGTTCCATCACTGGTAAACTATTAAGTGGTAGAGGTGGGACTAATGGTTGTTCCATCACTGGTAAACTATTAAGTGGTAGAGGTGGGACTAATGGTTGTTCCATCACTGGTAAACTATCAAGTGGTAGAGGTGGGACTAAGGGTTGTTCCATCACTGGTAAACTATCAAGTGGTAGAGGTGGGACTAAGGGTTGTTCCATCACTGGTAAACTATCAAGTGGTAGAGGTGGGACTAATGGTTGTTCCATCACTGGTAAACTATCAAGTGGTAGAGGTGGGACTAATGGTTGTTCCATCACTGGTAAACTATCAAGTGGTAGAGGTGGGACTAATGGTTGTTCCATCACTGGTAAACTATCAAGTGGTAGAGGTGGGACTACTGGTTGTTCCATCACTGGTAAACTATCAAGTGGTAGAGGTGGGACTAATGGTTGTTCCATCACTGGTAAACTATTAAAGTTTCTTTGTGACATAATACTCACATCATTGCATCACATTTTCATTCACTGTTGGTCATCTGTGTATCTTCTTTTATTCATGTTAAAGTTATACTGTGGAATACAATTCTGTGTCTTAGTGATCACTGGGGAGGGCGAAGGAGAGGGAGGAATAATTAGAGGAAGGAGAAGAAGGAAGCAGGGAAACAGAAGAAGAAGGGTGGACAAAAGGCCTTACGTTATTCAATCTTCATTGTAAACAGAGTAACTACGTCTAAATCAACCTTCATTATAAACAGTAACTACGTCTAAATCAACCTTCATTATAAACAGTAACTACGTCTTAATCAACCTTCATTATAAACAGTAACTACGTCTAAATCAACCTTCATTATAAACAGTAACTACGTCTTAATCAACCTTCATTATAAACAGTAACTACGTCTAAATCAACCTTCATTATAAACAGTAACTACGTCTTAATCAACCTTCATTATAAACAGTAACTACGTCTTAATCAACCTTCATTATAAACAGTAACTACGTCTAAATCAACCTTCATTATAAACAGTAACTACGTCTAAATCAACCTTCATTGTAAACAGAGTAACTACGTCTAAATCAACCTTCATTATAAACAGTAACTACGTCTTAATCAACCTTCATTATAAACAGTAACTACGTCTAAATCAACCTTCATTATAAACAGTAACTACGTCTAAATCAACCTTCATTATAAACAGTAACTACGTCTAAATCAACCTTCATTATAAACAGTAACTACGTCTAAATCAACCTTCATTATAAACAGTAACTACGTCTAAATCAACCTTCATTATAAACAGTAACTACGTCTAAATCAACCTTCATTATAAACAGTAACTACGTCTAAATCAACCTTCATTATAAACAGTAACTACGTCTAAATCAACCTTCATTATAAACAGTAACTACGTCTTAATCAACCTTCATTATAAACAGTAACTACGTCTTAATCAACCTTCATTATAAACAGTAACTACGTCTTAATCAACCTTCATTATAAACAGTAACTACGTCTTAATCAACCTTCATTATAAACAGTAACTACGTCTTAATCATCCTTCATCATAAACAGTAACTACGTCTAAATCAACCTTCATTATAAACAGTAACTACGTCTTAATCAACCTTCATCATAAACAGTAACTACGTCTAAATCAACCTTCATTATAAACAGTAACTACGTCTTAATCATCCTTCATCATAAACAGTAACTACGTCTAAATCAACCTTCATTATAAACAGTAACTACGTCTTAATCAACCTTCATTATAAACAGTAACTACGTCTTAATCAACCTTCATTATAAACAGTAACTACGTCTTAATCAACCTTCATTATAAACAGTAACTACGTCTTAATCATCCTTCATCATAAACAACAGTAACTACGTCTTAATCATCCTTCATCATAAACAACAGTAACTACGTTTGAATCACCACTTTAGGTTTTAATTTAAGTGTTCGTCCACTTAATTCCCGCTGAAAATTTTAGGGGCTAATATTTTAGTGTCTACAATTCCCCCCCTCCCCCCCGTCCCCCTCTGCCACCACGATGCTGCAACTCATGATTATGTTTGTCATAATTACTGTGTTATTAGTTGGTCTAGCCTATATTAAGGTAATTGGGTTGCGTTGCGTGCGGCGAGTACGCGATGTACTTACGCACACAAGACCAACCACAGATCCTGTGGTCATCTTTGCCAGCTGTAAGCATGGTAACCAGAGCCATCTGGTGGCGGTATACAACCCTAGATCTTGTGGTGATCGTCAGGTGTGCTGTGGCATTCTGGCTTGTCAGGGGAGCGCTGGTATGATGGTTCTATTACATCGTTGGTGGTAATCGTTCCAGTCGACCCAGACTCTCCCAGGCCTGAAGTTACCCACAAAAATAATATTTGACGCAAAAGAAGTTTGGAAAAGGATGCATAAACTGCAGACGAAGTTTTATAAACTATACGAAGGAACGCAGAGAATGTATATCTGACTGTAACCTCGGGGTTGTTTAAGTTAACTCTTTATTATGAAGCTGTCTTAAAACCCTTGTACATTTGTAAATATTGTACGTAAAAAATTGCGTCTTTGCGCGAATTCCTCCCTTTTTCTGCAACATTGCAAGCTGCTGCTGATGTGTTGATTGCAACACGAAAGGCCTAGAGCTATCATTCAACTTCCCCCCCCCCCGGTGGTTGTTTTGCATTGCATTTTCACGGTAATTTCTTTCCTTGTTGCGACTGCTACTGGTCGTTACTTATAGCTCAACTCAGTACTACACACCTGCACCACAAGTACTACACACCTGCAACACAAGTACTACACACCTGCAACACAAGTACTACTCACCTGCAACACAAGTACTACACACCTGCACCACAAGTACTACTCACCTGCAACACAAGTACTACACACCTGCAACACAAGTACTACACACCTGCACCACAAGTACTACACACCTGCACCACAAGTATTACACACCTGCAACACAAGTACTACTCACCTGCAACACAAGTACTACACACCTGCACCACAAGTACTACACACATGCAACACAAGTACTACACACCTGCAACACAAGTACTACACACCTGCACCACAAGTACTACACACCTGCACCACAAGTATTACACACCTGCAACACAAGTACTATACACCTGCACCACAAGTACTACACACATGCAACACAAATACTACACACCTGCAACACAAGTACTACACACCTGCACCACAAGTACTACACACCTGCACCACAAGTACTACACACCTGCACCACAAGTACTACACACCTGCACCACAAGTACTACACACCTGCACCACAAGTACTACACACCTGCACCACAAGTACTACACACCTGCAACACAAGTACTACACACCTGCAATACAAGTACTACACACCTGCAACAAAAGTACTACACACCTGCACCACAAGTACTACACACCTGCACCACAAGTACTACACACCTGCACCACAAGTACTACACACCTGCACCACAAGTACTACACACCTGCAACACATGAGGTTCGTGAAAGGTTCTTTAAATCACAGGTTTTAAACATAATAATTTGCAGGCAACTGATCTCCGTTTTCCATTGTTTCTGATTAAACACAAACTAATATAATTATCTGCTGGAGATGAAAGTTTGGTGTTGCTCTGGTAATCTCAGCTTAAATGTTAGTTTCTGCTACTTTTAATTTATAAGGTATTAGATGACAGATTATATAATAATATTATTAATAATAATATTATTATTATTATTTGCTATATAGGGTATTATAAGATTTTTTTTAATAATAATAATAATATTATTATTATTAGTAGTAGTAGTAGTAGTAGTAGTACCATAATGATTAATATTACTATTATTGTTATTACTATTATTATAATTATTATTATTATTATTTAACATGCATCTCTGCTATTTAGGGATTGATTTAACAATTAATTTTAATAAGCTGTTGTTACTGGCGTGAAATTGTCTAGACCAATTATTTTTTTTTGCGGAATAAGAACTCAATTAATAATTTTCCCTGGAAAACATATCAATCAGGTGATACTTTTGGCGGTAAAACTGTAGTATCAGCTGATCTGTCTGGCTCGGGCAACGTCTCAAAGTTTTCCCGGGAAAATATGTAATCAATTTGAACTCTTATTGTTTTCTCTCTCTTGCGTGTGACTAGAGGATTAAAACACACACACACACACACACACACATACCTTTAAGAAGAGGTACGATAAAGCTCATGGAGCAGGGGGGAGTAGACCTAGTAGCGACCAGCGAAGAGGCAGGGCCAGGAGCTATAAATCGACCCCTGCAACCACCAATAGGTAAGTACACACACACACATTTCACAATACTGGAAAACGGCAAATGTCTTTCCAATATTCAAGAAAGGGAAGAGGGAGGCGGCACTGAGCTTCAAGATGGTATCCTTGGCGTGTATACGAAGGTAATGGAGAAGATAATCAGCTGTGTGGTGGTGCACTTGCAGAGAAGAGCTTCCATAAACAAGGCAGCGGGTTCACTGACGGTAACTGCCGTCTCACAAATCTGCTACGGTTCTACGACCAAGTTAGAGAAATCCAGTACGAAATAAAGGGTTTAGGAGGAGTTCTTGGACTGCAAGAAGGGAAGGCATGACACGGCTTCAAAGAATATTTAATGGGAAAGATATAAAGAGAGGCGGTCGGGAAAGAGGCATCAGAATTTACAATTTCAACAAGTGGGGTTCTCCAAAGATCGGTACTCAGACCGATACTGTTTCTGGTATATGTGAAGGACTCGCCCGTGTAGCTCTGTTAGCACATTATGTGAAATTAATGAGGACAATTAAAAGTGATGGGGAAGGGAGACTGTATAAACAGGTGTGTGTGTGTGTGTGTGTGTGTGTGTGTGTGTGTGTGTGTGTGTGTAGTCTTAACCCAAAGAAAACAAAGTGTGTTTTTACACTAGTGTTTGATCCCATGTTTGTCACCTCCCCTCACCCCTTTCCTTTCTTCTCTTCCCTTTCATTTCCCGTCTCCCTCTCCCCCTATTTTTTTTCGCCTTCTCCCTACCCGCCATCCCCATCAACCAATCTCCTCCCCATCTATTATATATTCCCCATTCTTGCTTTTTTCCTTATCCAAATACACACACACACACATACAATACACACACTACACACACTACACACACACAACACACACTACACACACACACTACACACACTACACACACACTACACACACACACACACACACTACACACACTACACACACACACACACACACACACACTACACACACACACACACACACACACACACACACACACACACACACACACACACACACACACACGACACACACACACACACACACACACACACACACACACGGTGGACAAAGACAGAATGTTCCAGAGATGGGACACAGCAACATGGGTCACAGTTGGAAGTTGAAGACTCAGATGAATCACAGAGATGTCAGGAAGTATTTCTTCAGTCACAGAGTGGTCGGGAAGTGGAATAGTTTGGGAAGCGATGTAGTCGAGGCAGGTTCCATACATAGCTTTAAGAAGAGGTATGATAAAGCTCATGGCGCAGGAAGAGTGACCCGGTAGCGGCCAGTGAAGAGGCGGGGCCAGGAGCTGTGACTCGACCCCTGCAACCACAACTAGGTGAGTAGAACTAGGTGAGTACACACACACACACACACAAACAACACACACACACACACACAGGCGATCTTGATTCTGAGAGAAGCTGGGGTCGGTGACAGACCCGCACTGCGCTACTCTGAAAACTTCCCCTGCTTCAGTTGCTGCCTTGCAACATTGCATAGTTCCTGATGACGCACTGAGAAGTGTGAAAGTACTTAAGCTAAAGAATTACACCCCCGTGGCTTGTCTTGCATATATATATATATATATATATATATATATATATATATATATATATATAAATATTACCGTAACCAAGAACAAGTGGTATTAATAAGTAACAACACCACTGTATGTCCTCGGACCAAGGTAAAAACACATAGCTATGCTGTGTGCTTGGTTCTTGTAGGATTGCGTGGGCCCGTGGGTTAGAGCGTCATGTGTGATTTTTGTTATATTGGTTAATACCATTTGTTCGTGGTTACAATAATATATATATATATATATATATAAACTTTCGAAAGAGATTTTGTGGCTGAAATGCAAGACGAAGACGGAATTACAAGACCAAAACCTGTGGCAAACATCTTTGTTCCACATCCCAATATTTTGATAGATGTTGGAGAGGTTTTGGGGCAGCAGACTCCATCATCAGTGCTAAAACAATGAGAACAATTACCCAGCACAATAGCTGCTATATATCACAGCAAAAATGATGTTTAAATTATGGCATCAAATTCGAAATATATCAAAACTATGCTAATATACCTAACAATTTTATAATATATAACCCAGCAGTTATACTAACATAAATTTTTATACTCAATGCTTTATTGTGTGTGTACTCATCTATTTGTACTCACCTATTTGTGGTTGCAGGTGTGTGTGTGTACTCACCTAAATGTGGTTGCAGGTGTGTGTGTGTACTCACCTAAATGTGGTTGCAGGGGTCGAGACTTAGCTCCTGGCACCCGCTTCTTCACTGACTGTGTGTGTGCGTGTGAATGTGTGTGTGTGTGTGTGCGCGTGTGTGTATGTATGTGTGTGTGTGTGTGTGTATGTGTGTGTGTATGTGTGTGTTCTCTCGACTATTCTCCTTCACTAAACTGATACATAAAACCTTAAGTAGGGTGAAACGGATTAATGTCCACTACAAACAGGAGACACTAGATAAAGACGATAAAAGTGAAGGGTATTAAAGTAAGATAAACAAGACGCAAGCAACGAGAGCGGCCAACAAAAACACACAACTGCTCAAACAAGGACAAAAATAACAACACCAAGAAAAAACAGAGCAAACAACCTCCTGGACGAAACATTGATGGAAAACATCAAGAAGAATGAAAAAAAATATGATGTACAAAAATATTTTTAAAGAAAAAAATTAAACTTTTGAAGGTTTTGTTTGTATTGTAGAAGCTATTGTAAAGCTATTGTAGGTCTTATTGTATAAGCTATTGTAAAGCTATTGTAGGTCTTATTGTATTGTGGAAGCTATTGTAGGTCTTATTGTATTGTAGAAGCTATTGTAAAGCTATTGTAGGTCTTATTGTATTGTAGAAGCTATTGTAGGTCTTATTGTATTGTAGAAGCTATTTTAATAGCCATTGTAGGTTTTATTATATTGTAGAAGCTATTTTAATAGCCATTGTAGGTTATATTATATTGTAGAAGCTATTTTAATAGCTATTGTAGGTTTTATGTATTGTAGAAGCAATTGTATCTATTAATGTATTGTAAAACCTATTGTAGAAGCGGTTTTGAAAACTATTGTAGTTCTAAGTGTAATACAGTTGCTATTGTAGTTTTAGGCTGTAACATTAAAAAAATTCTGAAGTCTGAGATGAGGAAGGAGAACAAAGAAGGAAGAAGAACAAAGAAGGAAGAACACAGAAGGAAGGAGAACACTGAAGGAAGGAGAACACTGAAGGAAGGAGAACACAGAAGGAAGGAGAACACAGAAGGAAGAAGGATACAGGGTATAGAGCAAAGACTACTGTAAGTAAAGAATGATAAAATTCTTTACACCTTCAGTTACCAGCACAACCCACTACCATCCACCACCACTACCAGCACCACTACTACCATCCACCACCATTACTAGCACCACCACTACCTTCCACTACCAGCACCACCACCCACCACGACGCCAATAAGCGATATCTTAAAAATGACTCAGAGAATGTAATTCAAACACGGAAGATTAAATGTGGTTGAAATTGACTTGCAGGTGTGCTGGTGTTTTCTGTGGTGGTGGTGTTATGTGTTGGCGGTGGTGGTGTTATGTGATGCTGGTGTTATCTGTAGTGGTGATGGTGTTATGTGATGCTGGTGTTATCTGTGGTGGTGGTGTTATGTGTTGACGGTGGTGGTGTTATGTGATGCTAGTGTTATGTGATGGTGGTGGTGTTATGTGATGGTGGTGTAATCTGTGGTGGGCAGATTCTGTGATTTTGCATTTGTACAATCTGCCCTCATAGCAGTCACACCCAATTTCAACATGTCACAGGAACAATGGGAACCAGACGTCATTTCAAACTTCTCCCTCAAGAAGTACACAACAGCACCCAACCTAACACAGAACGCCAGCACATCAGGAGTCACATAACACAAAGGAATTTCATACCCAAATTTTTAACTTCCCTTCCAGACCTGCCTTTTTCACCCACCCACTGCTTGACAAGTCCCTCCACTCACCTGCACGAGGTGACGTGTAAACTTCCCTATATATTCTTGTTCTCATTTCATTTATGTATCTGCTGAAGAGGATCCCAGAAGGGGATCGAAATATACAGATCAATTAATCTCCTGAGATTCTGTCTCCATGTGAGTTATTATTGAACACTATCAAGTGTTCATTACACTTTAGTTATCCAATATAATGATGAGAGAAGAAGTCAGAATGATATGTTACAACTGAGAGCCACTCAAAGCAGGAGTGGTTACGACCAGTGTCTGTGGAAGTCTGCCACCCAGCCAGGCTGGCTGAAGTGATGTCACCTTGGCTGAAGTAGCCAGCTTCCACCTGATTGGTGGGTTGAACTGGACAATAAGTGCATCACTGGGGACCTAGAACTGCCGCACTCTGAATTGCCAGTTCACTGGTCGAGAGGACTTGCTAGGTGGTTGTGTAACGACCGTCGAATACAATGTAACATACTCGACGCACACCACAGTAGTAGTGGTGGTGGTGGTAGTGGTAGTGGTAGTGGTGGTGGTAGTGGTGGTGGTGATGGTAGTGGTGGTGGTGATGGTGATAGTGGTGGTGGTGGTGGTCGTGGTGGTGGTGGTGGTAGTGGTGGTGGTGAGTCTTGTATGGTTATGGTGATGGTTGGTGGTAGGGATGAATGGATAATGGGTGTTGGTGGTGGGTTAAATCTCCCCCCTCCCCCACCCATCACTTCTCTCCTCCCTTTCCCCACCCATCACTCTTTCCATTTTCCCGCCCCTCTCCCACCCTCTTCCCCCACTCCCACAAAAGACTGCAGAACTACGGATTTCACCCCCACTCATCATCACAGATTGGCGCTAGATTAATGTGGTGACCACTGGTGGGGGGGGGGGGGTTGGTAGGAGAGGGGAGGGAAACAGAGGGGAAGGAAAGACCTGAAAAAAGGAAAGAACTAAAAGCTGGAGGGAGACGTAAGAAGATAAGGAAATACAGAAGGATATTGAGAGAGGGAGAGAGGGAGGGGGAAGTGAGGGAGAGTGGGAGGGGGAAGTGTGGGAGGGTGAAGTGAGGGAGAGTGGGAGGGGGAAGTGAGGGAGAGTGGGAGGGTGAAGTGAGGGAGAGTGGGAGGGAGAGGGGAGGGGAAGTGAGGGAGAGTGGGGGAAGTGAGGGAGAGTGGGAGGGGGAAGTGAGGGAGAGTGAAGTACACTTTTTTATCACTTTATAACCTCCCTTTACCACTTTGTATCCTCCCTTTACTACTTTGTATGAGCACATTTGACAACACTCAAGAAGAATGTTGAGTGAATGTATGTTGATGTGTGTGGTGTGTCAGGGAGCAAGCTATTATTATTATTATTATTATTATTATTATTATTATTAATATATTATTATATTATTACAATTGTTGTATTATTATTATTATTATTATTATTATTATTATTAATATATTATTATATTATTACAATTGTTGTATTATTATTATTATTATTATTATTATTATTATTATTATATTATTACAATTATTATATTATTTTTATATTATTATTATATTGCTTTTATTATTATTATTAACGTATTATTATATTATTACTATTATTATAATTATATTTTATTTTATATTATTATTATTACTACTGCTACTATTGTTATATGTCATTATTATTATTATTAACACACACACACACGGTTACCTTGATCTCTCCCCTTCTACCGTCTTCTCTTCTCTCATTTTTTCCTTCTTTTCACCCCTCCTTTCTCCCCTCTTCCTCTCTTCCTCCTTCTTCCTCTCTTCGTCCCCTCTTCCTTCTTCCTTTCTCCTCCACTCCCCAACAAAAATCTCAGCCATGACTGGAGGTATTGCGTTCAAACCGAGTTATGGAGGACTCTTGTAAACCAATAACTGTGTGGGTGAGGCAGAGGTAACACTTGTGAGGGAGTGAAGGAGGCAGAGAGGGAGAGATTGAGGGAGAGTAGGCGACAGAGAGGGAGAGATTGAGGGAGAGTAGGCGGCACAGAGGAAGGGAGGGAGTGAAGGAGGAAGAGAGGGATAGTAGGCGGCAGAGAGGGAGAGGGGAGAGAAGGCAGAAGAGGGGAGAGAAGGCAGGAGAGGGATGGATTGAGGGAGAAAATGTGACAGAGAGGGAGAGGAAAAGGGAAAAAAAGGGAGAGAGAGACCCATTAACTAATCTCAAAGTTAGTAAAATCATCAACAAAAACTCTAACTTAAGCACCAGCGACAAGACATGACAGTAGGATGGATCACACCAGACTTCCTATCAACTTAACCAACAGTCAACAGGTAGGTGGGCGAGTGGGTGGGCTGGCGAGAGGGTGGGCGGCCGGTTATGGTGTGTTTGTGGGTTCATCATGTGTGTGACGGTCCTGGACCATATGACTTCATTGTTAATATTAACCCACTCATCTCCACTGTTGTGCTGTCAGCCACTCAAAAGATATCCCAGCAGAAAGATATCCCAGCAGAGAGATATCCCAGCAGAGAGATATCCCAGCAGAAAGGTATACCACCAATCCCAGGAGAAAGATATCCCATTAGAGAGATATCCCAGCAGAAAGATATCCCATTAGAGAGATATCCCAGCAGAGAGATATCCCAGCAGAAGATATCCCATTAGAGAGATATCCCATTAGAGAGATATCCCAGCAGAAAGGTAACCCATCAGAAAAATATACCACCAAGATATCCCGTCAGAAAGATATCCCACCAAAAAGATATCCCAGCAGAAAGCTATCCCCCTCATAAAGATTTCAGAGAGATATATCATCAGAGAGATATACCATCAGCGGGAGCGAGCCTAAAACTCCATAAATACTATGTGATTGATGTTTGGGGGGTCCAAGAGTGTACATACAACAGTTGAAACATTCTTCCCAGCTCAGCATAAAGTACGTTCTCACACCAACACTTACAAACGTTCACATTTGAACGTTTCAGGTATTTGTCTTTTCTCTCTCTCCACGTTCCTCCGTCTCCTTCCTCCACGTTCCTCCTCCTCCTCCACGTTCTATCAACTCCTCCGTATTAATTAACAGTCTTGATTATAACAGACAAAGTTAATTATGAGCTGAATGTAATTGAGAGTGACATAATTACCTTAGGTCTGGCTGGGGAGGTCGCTCCTAAGCCCTGAAAACAGGTCAGCTCACTTACTGACACACAGCTCACTCACAGCTCACTAACACAAAGCTCACTAACATAGTTCACACGCTTGCACAAGCTTCATGCCTCACCACCAACCTTGACTTAACCTAAACTGTCCTTGTCTTGTGTTGTCTCCCAGAGGACGTACTTGTGTTGTTGGTGCGGGGGAGTGGTGGTGGTTGTGTTGGTGGTGGTGGTAGTGGTGGAGCTGGGGGTGGTGGTGGTTGTGTTGTGTTAGTGTTGGTGGTTGTGTTGGTGATGGTGGTAGTGGTGGAGCTGGGGCTGGTGGTGGTAGTTGGGGAGCTGAGGGTGATGGTGGTTGTGTTGTGTTGGTGGTGGTAATGGTGGAGCTGGGGCTGGTGGGGGTTGTGTTAGTGGTGGTGATGCTGGTGGGTGGTAGTGGTTGTGTTGTCTTAGTGGTAATGGTGGAGCTGGGGATGGTCGTGGTTGTGTTTGTGGTGGTTATGTTGTGTTGGTTGTGGTCGTGGTTGTGTTTGTGGTGGTTATGTTGTGTTGGTGGTAGTGGTTGTGGTTGTGTTGTTATTGGTGGTGGTAGTGGTGGAGCTGGGGGGGTGGTTGGGATGAATGTTAGTAGTGGTGGTGGTGGTAGTTGAGATGGTACTAACATTATGAGTGTTGGTGGAGATGGTTGCAGTAGTAGTAGGTGGTGGTGGTAGTAGTAGTAGTCGTAGTAGCAGCAGCAGTAGTAATAGTAGTCGTAGTAGTAGTAGTAGTAGTATAATGAACGATAAGTCATCATTCACTAAGGGTTAGCCCGTTATTCACTCAAGATAAAGTCATCATTCTCCCAGTTAACAAGTTTTCCAGTGTCAGGTAAATTGAACGTTGCCTCGTCGTTCTTCTGAACGTTACCTCGTCGTTCTTCTGAACGTTACCTCGTCGTTCTTCTGAACGTTACCTCGTCGTTCTTCTGAACGTTACCTCGTCGTTCTTCTGAACGTTACCTCGTCGTTCTTCTGAACGTTACCTCGTCGTTCTTCTGAACGTTACCTCATCGTTCTTCTGAACGTAACCTCGTCGTTCTTCTGAACGTTACCTCGTCGTTCTTCTGAACGTTACCTCGTCGTTCTTCTGAACGTTACCTCGTCGTTCTTCTGAACGTTACCTCGTCGTTCTTCTGAACGTTACCTCGTCGTTCTTCTGAACGTTACTTCGTCGTTCTTCTGAATGTTACCTTGTTGTTCTGTTGAACGTCACCTCGTCGTTCTGCTGAACGTTATCTCGTTCTGAACGTTACCTCGTCGTTCTTCTCAACGTTACCTCGTCGTTCTTCTCAACGTTACTTCGTCGTTCTACTGAACGTTACCTCGTTCTGCTGAACATTTTTTCGTCGTTCTGCTGAACGTTACCTCGTCGTTCTGCTGAACCTTACTTCGTCGTTCTACTGAACGTTAGGTCGTTGTCGTTGCCCCGGAGCGCAGGTGTTGCCGTGACAAAGGCAGGCAGAAGGTCGTAATTCCAGTATAAAACTACCCCAAGTTCGATCCACGACGACAGGGAACGAGGCGGCGACCAATCATAACTCGTCTTAATCAGGTGTGAGGGCCAAGACAAGGCTATACCTCCTGGCCCTCAACACAGCTGTAGTTTTACCATTAAAGAAAGTCACCCTTATGGATAGGGTGTTGATGGCTCTGGTAAATGGTGCAGTATGGTAGTTCTAATGTTATATATATATATATATATATATATATATATATATATATATATATATATATATATATATATATATATATATATATATATATATATATATATAACAATGGTTCATTGCTGCTTCGCTTGTTCTGTCTTCATTAATTACAACGCAAGAGCTGCTAATTCTTTGTGGTGGGGTGAGAGACAGGTGCCAGCTTACAACCACCTGCACTAGAAGGTGGTGGGAGTGAGAGAGAGACAGGTGCCAGCTTACAACCACCTGTACTAGAAGGTGGTGGGAGTGAGAGAGAGACAGGTGCCAGCTTACAACCACCTGCACTAGAAGGTGGTGGGAGTAAGAGAGAGACAGGTGCCAGCTTACAACCACCTGCACTAGAAGGTGGTGGGAGTGAGAGAGAGACAGGTGCCAGCTTACAACCACCTGCACTAAAAGGTGGTGGGAGTGAGAGAGAGACAGGTGCCAGCTTACAACCACCTGCACTAGAAGATGGTGAGAGAGAGACAGGTGCCAGCTTACAACCACCTGCACTAGCAGGTGGTGGGAGTGAGAGAGAGACAGGTGCCAGCTTACAACCACCTGCACTAGAAGGTGGTGGGAGTGAGAGACAGGTGCCAGCTTACAACCACCTGCACTAGAAGGTGGTGGGAGTGAGAGAGAGACAGGTGCCAGCTTACAACCACCTGCACTAGAAGGTGGTGGGAGTGAGAGAGACAGGTGCCAGCTTACAACCACCTGCACTAGCAGGTGGTGGGAGTGAGAGAGAGACAGGTGCCAGCTTACAACCACCTGCACTAGAAGGTGGTGGGAGTGAGAGAGAGACAGGTGCCAGCTTACAACCACCTGCACTAGAAGGTGGTGGGAGTGAGAGAGAGACAGGTGCCAGCTTACAACCACCTGCACTAGCAGGTGGTGGGAGTGAGAGAGAGACAGGTGCCAGCTTACAACCACCTGCACTAGAAGGTGGTGGGAGTGAGAGAGAGACAGGTGCCAGCTTACAACCACCTGCACTAGAAGGTGGTGGGAGTGAGAGAGAGACAGGTGCCAGCTTACAACCACCTGCACTAGCAGGTAGTGGGGGTGAGAGAGAGACAGGTGCCAGCTTCCCACCACCTGCACCAGCAGGTGGTGGGGGTGAGAGAGACAGATACAGGTGCCAGCTTCCCACCACCTGCTGGTGCAGGTGGTTTTCACCTACTGACGTAAAAAGATTCACCTGGAAACTCACTTTCAATTTCAGTAATTTTTAAGCGATTGTCTTCCTCTCTTGTGGTCACTTCCGCGACTTTCTTGCCTCTCCATGTTTTCTCTTCTTTCTTTCCCCCTCTTTATCTTTCCTATTCTGTCCTCTTCTTGTTTCGTCATCTTTTCTCTTCGTGTGAATTCAAGCCACATACTGAATGGGGGAGAAGTCTCTCCGTTTCTCTCTGTCCACCTCCCTCTCTCTCTCTCTCTCTCTCTCTCTCTCTCTCTCTCTCTCTCTCTCTCTCTCTCTCTCTCTCTCTCTCTCTGCTATTTTAAATACTCCGTTGATAATTGTGTTTTCTAATTACTACCACAAATTGATCCTAAGCTGCAGGATACAATCAGAACCACTACTTCCCCTTCCCCTTCCCCCTTTCCCTTCCCTTTTCCCCTCCCCATCATGCAGTGATGTTCCAGTGAACCTCAGGCTCCCCATCCGTCCTTCAGAGTTCAGGCCCGGTTTACCACCTCCAGGACTCAAGTCCTGCTAACAGCTTTTCCCTTGAATGCCTTCACAAATTCTACCTTACACGTCACATCCGTAAGATGAGTTGCCTCCACTCGCCACGATTTAGTACGATCACACATGCCTGCTTGGTGCTCAAGCGAGCACCACTTAAAACCTTCACCATCTTCTGTCATTCCTTTGTGTAAGGTTCTCTACACCTTCTCTCCACGTAGATGGATAGATCTATCATTCGCTATCCTTTCTTGATGGTAAAACTCTCAAGAACCCCTCCTTCACTGCTTGAATTATGGCTTTCATTCTCCCACAGCCTCCCAGGTTCTTCTTTCACTGTTCTCTGTATAATATCGACATCCTTCCTGCAGCCTTCCAAGATCATGCTTCACACCCATACATAAATACTGCCACTACTATACTCTGACTACGCGTTTATTATGGCCACTGCGACCCACTTGACTGCGCCTGCGCTCTGCCTCACATATTTAACACTTGGTTTTACGTAATTATATATATATATATATATATATATATATATATATATATATATATATATATATATATATATATATATATATATATATATATAATACCAGTCTGTTCACAAAACGTAATTGAATTAGGCAAAACTTGTTCCCACTTATGAAGTTGTTGTAAGTTGGTCAAGCAGTTGGCAGCAGCAGTGGCGGCGGTGAGGATCAAGTTGGAAGAAGTTGGATGACTCCACGAAGCAGGTGTGAGGTTGTAAGAGCACCTGCTGCTGCCCACCACCACTACCTGCTGCTGCCCACCACCACTACCTGCTGCTGCCCACCACCACTACCTGCTGCTGCCCACCACCACTACCTGCTGCTGCCCACCACCACTACCTGCTGCTGCCCACCACCACACACAA
Organism: Cherax destructor; assembly: GCA_009830355.1. Classification (NCBI taxonomy): domain Eukaryota; kingdom Metazoa; phylum Arthropoda; class Malacostraca; order Decapoda; family Parastacidae; genus Cherax; species Cherax destructor. The sequence continues at coordinate 412,633 of WNWK01000392.1, forward strand.
CCCACACAATAATCTATCCTCCACTATAACACGCTGTCTAAGCGAGAATTCTATCCTCCACAATAGAAAATTTTATAGATGAAGGAAGGGTTCTTTTGTCTACAATAGACAGGCTGCCTAAAAAAAACAGAAGCAGTAGCTGGTTAGCATTCTATCCGCTCTATTGTTTATCAATTCTATCCTTCCTCGTTCACCTACACGCTCTCATGAATAATTCTATGCTGGGATATTCCTATCTTCTTTGAAATACGCTTGAGAAACTCAGAGACTTGGTCAGTGAGTCTGTTGTGTATATCTGTCTGCAGTGATGTCAGTGAGTTAGTTGTGTACACCTGACTGCAGTGATGTCAGTAAGTTAGTTGTGTACACCTGTCTGCAGTGATGTTAGTTAGTTGTGTACACCTGTCTGCAGTGATGTCAGTGAGTTAGTTGTGTACACCTGACTGCAGTGATGTCAGTGAGTTAGTTGTGTACACCTGACTGCAGTGATGTCAGTGAGTTAGTTGTGTACACCTGACTGCAGTGATGTCAGTGAGTTAGTTGTGTACACCTGACTGCAGTGATGTCAGTGAGTTAGTTGTGTACACCTGTCTGCAGTGATGTCAGTAAGTTAGTTGTGTACACCTGTCTGCAGTGATGTCAGTGAGTTAGTTGTGTACACCTGACTGCAGTGATGTCAGTAAGTTAGTTGTGTACACCTGTCTGCAGTGATGTTAGTGAGTCTGTTGTGTACACCTGTCTGCAGTGATGTCAGTGAGTTAGTTGTGTACACCTGTCTGCAGTGATGTCAGTAAGTTAGTTGTGTACACCTGTCTGCAGTGATGTCAGTGAGTTAGTTGTGTACACCTGACTGCAGTGATGTCAGTAAGTTAGTTGTGTACACCTGACTGCAGTGATGTCAGTAAGTTAGTTGTGTACACCTGTCTGCAGTGATATTAGTGAGTTAGTTGTGTACACCTGACTGCAGTGATGTCAGTAAGTTAGTTGTGTACACCTGTCTGCAGTGATGTCAGTGAGTTAGTTGTGTACACCTGACTGCAGTGATGTCAGTAAGTTAGTTGTGTACACCTGTCTGCAGTGATTTTAGTGAGTTAGTTGTGTACACCTGTCTGCAGTGAGTTAGTTGTGTACACCTGACTGCAGTGATGTTAGTGAGTTAGTTGTGTACACCTGTCTGCAGTGATGTTAGTGAGTTAGTTGTGTACACCTGTCTGCAGTGATGTCAGTAAGTTAGTTGTGTACACCTGTCTGCAGTGATGTCAGTGAGTTGTGTACACCTGTCTGCAATGAGTTAGTTGTGTACACCTGACTGCAGTGATGTTAGTGAGTTAGTTGTTTACACCTGTCTGCAGTGATGTCAGTGAGTTAGTTGTGTACACCTGTCTGCAGTGATGTTAGTGAGTTAGTTGTGTACACCTGTCTGCAGTGATGTTAGTGAGTTAGTTGTGTACACCTGACTGCAGTGATGTTAGTGAGTTAGTTGTGTACACCTGTCTGCAGTGATGTTAGTTAGTTGTGTACACCTGTCTGCAGTGATGTTAGTGAGTTAGTTGTGTACACCTGTCTGCAGTGATGTCAGTGAGTTAGTTGTGTACACCTGTCTGCAGTGATGCCAGTGAGTTAGTTGTGTACACCTGTCTGCAGTGATGTTAGTGAGTTAGTTGCTGTACACCTGTCTGCAGTGATGTTAGTGAGTTAGTTGTGTACACTTGACTGCACTGATGTTAGTTGTGTACACCTGACTGCAGTGAGTTAGTTGTGTACACCTGACTGCAGTGATCCTGTGTAATCTGTGTCCAGCACTATGATGGATGTGTATTAACAGTGTCAAAGTCTGTTGTCATGAACAGTCTGTTAAAAGCTCTACCCGTATCATCATTAGCCTCTCTCTCTCTCTCTCTCTCTCTCTCTCTCTCTCTCTCTCTCTCTCTCTCTCTCTCTCTCTCTCTCTCTCTCTCTCTCTCTCTCTCTCTCTCTCTCTCTCTCACTCACTCACTCTATTATCTCGTTAAACGCTCAATTATTCAAAGAAATTTAGGTTATAAAGCCAGCAGGTTGTGAGAGTGTTGAGAAGCGGGCCGCCGCCAGAATGTATGCAACAAGAGTGACTAATAATGTGTTGCACATAACACTGGTGTTGACAAGTCTGCCTCAGTTATCATAGAACATCCCAGTATTCCGTAAGCTCAGCCCCCTCTACCTGGAGAGTATTTTGGGAGTCAACGCCCCGCGGCCAAGTCCCAGACCTGGCCAGGCTGTTATTGTCAGTCGCACTGCAAACACAACAACACTAGCAACACCAATAATGAAGCTTTATGAAGTTAATATTGATGAATTATGGTAAATAACTGAGCTGGGAGAGAGAGAGAGAGAGAGAGAGAGAAGAGAGAGAGAGAGAGAGAGAGAGAGTTATCTGTGGAAGAAGGGAAAAGACATGTCAGTTCCCAAGACGTCCGTGGGTAGAATACAGAGTTAGGTTGAACTTCCCCCTCTCTCTCTCTCTCTCTCTCTCTCTCTCTCTCTCTCTCTCTCTCTCTCTCTCTCTCTCTCTCTCTCTCAACACACACACAGTAGAGGTACGATAAAGCTCATGGAGCAGGAGGAGAGGATCTAGTAGCGAGCAGCGAAGAAGCGGGGCCAGGAGCTGTGAATCGACCCCTGCAACCACAAATAGGTTACTACACACACACACACACACACATACATACATACTTACATACATACATACATACATACATACATACATACATACATACATACACACACACACACATACACACACACATACACACACACTCTATACATAGCTTTAAGAAGAGGTATGATAAAGCTCATGGCGCAGGGAGAGTGACCCAGTAGCGGCCAGTGAAGAGGCGGGGCCAGGAGCTATGACTCGACCCCTGCAACCACAACTAGGTGAGTACACACACACACACACAGTCCTAAGATATAAAGTGTTCTTGAGCTCCTCTAAACACTACAATTGTTCACTAAAGTGACTGAAACAGTACATCAATAACGCATCAATAACGCATGGATAACGCATGAATAACGCAAGGATAACGCATGGTAAGGCCTTCATAGTAAGTGCTATTCAATTTTCCATTCACTTATTCAATCGCAATTATTAAAACAATGTACTAAATACTAGAGCTTTATAAGACAACTGACTGTATATAAAATTGAACAGAGGGCAACCTGCATGCAACCTGCTTGCAACCTGCATGCAACCTACTTGCAATCTGCTTGCAACCTACTTGCAACCTGCTTGCAACCTGTTGCATGCAAAGAGTACGTCACCTTATTCGGAGCATGTTAAACACACCCATATAGGTTGCCTCACCAACCAGCGAACCATCTTGCTAAGGGTTTGGTGATTGGGGCCCCCATCATCAGATCAGCACCTTGGTTCAGCCAATCATAATGTGGATCTGGCAATAGTAAAGGTGACGTGGATTCCACTCACATGTTTACCATTGTCATTCCCACTCTGCGGGTGTCCATTTTCTCTTGGCTGCTGGTTTGCCTTGACTACCGTGGCGTGCACTAATACCACTCTATTGTATATAGTGTACATAGTTGTATAAAGCCTTATATATAAATATTTGGTGAAGGAAAATACAATTCAGCTATACAAATACTTGGTGGAGGAAAATACAATTCAAAGCTTTTCTACGGTGCTTCTTTGCTCCAAGCTCCCTTTTACACTCAGGATAACAGGCCTTGAGAACCTGAAGTTGTAATACAACCTACTTGCAACCTGCATGCAACCTACTTGCAACCTGCATGCAACCTACTTGCAACCTGCTTGCAACCTGCATGCAACCTGCTTGCTACCTGCATGTGACACTAGTTGCACGAACCTTCTCTTAGTTATAACACACCAGCGTTGAAAGTTTGAAGGCGATCGGATGTCGCGTTCTTGAACTTATAGACGAGAAAATTGGAAGGGAAAAAATTAGGCTAGTGCTGGTGATGATCAGTGCGTTAGTAATTTTAACATTAGCAGTGCGTTATTGATACGTTATTATTTAGTGCGTTATTGATACGTTAATATTTTGATGTTACCGAAGCCGAGGTTAGACACAACTCCCTGGATCAAGATCCCATCACTGGCATGAAGGGACCCCTCCCCTTCCTCCTTTCTTCCCCCCCCCCCTATTCCCGTCCCTAGTCCCTGGAAAGCAGTGAAATAATTCTCTTGTCACTAATGTGCAACAAATTGGAACTTTCTCGCACTGCCAGTAACAACGTTGCAATCATTTTGCAAGCAGTGATGTGCGAGTAATTGGGTGCGTTAGTGGCGGTGCGTTAGTGGCGGTGCGCTGGTGTGGTCAGTACTGCTCCTAACATTACCAACGTCACCACTCGGCTGCACCTACTATTGTGTCCTCGCCTAATTCGTTGGTATTAGCGTTAATGGTAATAGTATCTGGCGGGCTGGCAGTGTGCTTAGTGCTGCCTCTCACACCATATGGGAGACCATTAAACTGTACCATTTTGAAAGAATGTATGAAGGTTCACGAAGAAAGTGAGAGAGGGAGAGAAAGAGAGAGATAGCACTAACTTCATTCTGTTCCTAATCTGTATGTCTCATAACAATAAAATGGCTTTCAAATATGCTGATGTAGGTAACAGCTCTTAGTTTGTAAATAAAGTTAGGAACCTTAATCTAACCTTGTAGAACCCCGTATGAGAGAGAGAGAGAGAGAGAGAGAGAGAGAGAGAGAGAGAGAGAGAGAGAGAGACAGACAGACAGACAGACAGACAGACAGAATAAACAGATATCCAACACACAACATTCCCACAGCTACTTGTAGACCCGTGTGAATCATTCAGTGAGGCTCGATCCACCGTCCTCCCAACACCCCCCAATAACAAACATGCCAGTCAACATGCAAACACAAAAACCCATACAAAACACAATATCACAATTTTCATAACCCCCCTCTCATCCCCCTCTTCTCTCCCCCTCCAAAAAACACATTAAAAATCCCGAAAAATAACATGCAAGTAATTGAGAATCATGCAACCAGAGCAGTCACAATGTCTAAGTCCTCCCTCCACTTTCTCTCTCTGTGTTTTCTCTCTTTCTCTATGTATCCATTTGTCTCTTATCTATGCGTCTTTATTTCTACTTACTCTGTCAGCCAATCTGCCTTGCTGTCAGTCCTTCTATACGTGAACCAATCTCTCTCTCTCTCTCTCTCTCTCTCTCTCTCTCTCTCTCTCTCTCTCTCTCTCTCTCTCTCTCTCTCTCTCTCTCTCGCTCTCTCTCTCACACAGTATTTCCCACTTTTAATATTATCCTTCACTTCGAGGTTGTCTATTACCCCGTTTTCTGTTTTTTTCTCCTCTTCAGTTGGAGGTTGTCTATTATCCCGTTTTCTGTTCACGGTTCGTATCCGCCATTTTCTTTCAGTGTTGCCAGGGAGAGCGGCGTCCTTCATACAGCCGATTTACATAACAAGTTCCGGAGCTGTAGACGATGCTACAAAGGCAGCTTTGTCATTATTTCATGCAGTTTCCTGGTGGTAGGCAGGCAAGTGGGCAACCAGGCAGGCAGGCTGGCTGGCAGGCTGGAGAGGCAGGCTGACTGGCAGGCTGACTGGCAGGCTGACTGGCAGACTGGAGAGGCAGGCTGGCAGGCAATTCTTGTTCCCCCTTGAAAAAATCTCTCTCTCTCTCTGATTCTGTGTTTTAGTTAACAGTTATTTTTTTCTGAATAGCAGGTCGGCAGAGAAGCAGACAGGCAGGTAGGTAGTCAAATAGGCAGACAAGCAGGCAGACACGCAGAAACATAAACATGCAAGCAGGCAGATAAACAGGCAGACAGGCAGGTAGTCAAATAGGTAGGCAGGCAGGCTGATAAACAGGCAGACAGGCAGGCTGATAAACAGGCAGACAGGCAGGCTGATAAACAGGCAGGCAAATAGGCCATTCCCCCTTCTCTTTCACCTATTCACTTATCCTTCTTTCCATCATCCCCCCTCACCCATCCCCCACCCCCACTCCCCCTCCCCATCGGTCCATCAGAAAGCAAACAAGTGTTCGTCAATTATTCAAACGTTCGTATTATCCGCGTACTGTTGTGTCTGTGACTGTTAGCTTGAATAAACGCGTTATTATTTCGACGTTGCTTCCGTCTATCTTCACTTATTTAAAGAAGCGAATTATTAATTCCTCTTCCCCCCGTTATCTCGTAGCTATCTCTGTTGTCGCCGTTATCTCTTAGTTATCCTGTTATCCTGGTATCTCTCTTAGTTATCCCTGTTATCCTGGTATCTCGTAGTTATCCCTGTTATCCTGGTATCTCGTTGTTATCCTGGTATCTCGTAGTTATCCTGTTATCCTGGTATCTCGTAGTTATCCTGGTATCTCGTAGTTATCCTGGTATATCGTAGTTATCCCTGTTATCCTGGTATCTCGTAGTTATCCCAGTTATCCTGGTATCTCGTAGTTATCCCAGTTATCCTGGTATCTCGTAGTTATCCCTGTTATCCTGATATCTCGTAGTTATCCTGTTATCCTGGTATCTCGTAGTTATCCCTGTTATCCTGGTATCTCGTAGTTATCCTGTTATCCTGGTATATCGTAGTTATCCCAGTTATCCTGGTATCTCGTAGTTATCCCTGTTATCCTGGTATCTCGTAGTTATCCTGGTATATCGTAGTTATCCCAGTTATCCTGGTATCTCGTAGTTATCCCTGTTATCCTGGTATCTCGTAGTTATCCCTGTTATCCTGGTATCTCGTAGTTATCCTGTTATCCTGGTATCTCGTAGTTATCCCTGTTATCCTGGTATCTCGTAGTTATCCGTTATCCTGGTATCTCGTAGTTATCCCAGTTATCCTGGTATCTCGTAGTTATCCCTGTTATCCTGGTATCTCGTAGTTATTCCTGTTATCCTGGTATCTCGTAGTTATCCTGTTATCCTGGTATCTCGTAGTTATCCTGTTATCCTGGTATCTCGTAGTTATCCCTGTTATCCTGGTATCTCGTAGTTATCCCTGTTATCCTGGTATCTCGTAGTTATCCTGTTATCCTGGTATCTCGTAGTTATCCTGTTATCCTGGTATCTCGTAGTTATCCCTGTTATCCTGGTATCTCGTAGTTATCCCTGTTATCCTGGTATCTCGTAGTTATCCCTGTTATCCTGGAAGGTATTCATTCCTACATGAATGTTGATGATGTTCGTTATCTTATTATTACTACTTTTATTGTTCTCGTTAAAATTACTATTATTATTATTAGTTATTGTTCCTTTGTCGTTTTTACTATTATTAGGAATAATAATAATAATAATAATAATAATAATAATTATTATTATTATTATTATCATTATCATTATTATTATTATTATTATTATTATCATCATGATAATCATTTTGTGTCATTATAATCATTTTGTGTCACAATCATTTTGTGTCATGATAATCATTTTGTGTCATAATAATCATTTTGTGTCATGATAATCATTTTGTGTCATTATAATCATTTTGTGTCACAATCATTTTGTGTCATGATAATCATTTTGTGTCATGATAATAATTTTGTGTCATAATAATCATTTTGTGCCATGATAATCATTTTGTGTCATGATAATCATTTTGTGTCATGATAATCATTTTGTGTCATGATAATCATTTTGTGTCATAATAATCATTTTGTGTCATGATAATCATTTTGTGTCATTATAATCATTTTGTGTCACAATCATTTTGTGTCATGATAATAATTTTGTGTCATGATCATCATTTTGTGTGATAATAATTGTTGTATGTGATAATAATGGAGGTAATACCATTGTGTATACCAGGAGTCTCAGTACAAGACTGGAGATGCAAAGTCGCATCAACATGTTGATGTAATAACGATATTTTGAACCTCCAAAATACTTGTCAGCGTTGAGGAATATTTCACACGCTGACACAACGTGGAAAGTTGGTGTGTGTGTGTCTCGACCTCCTCCTCGAGTGGTGTCCTCTTCAGTAGACTGAAGAAAAGTGCACTTGAGAGTCGAAATATAGAGTGACTTTGTTGTTGGTGTTGGTGTCTATATGTGTGTGTTGTTAGTTAGTGGTCACTATGTTAGTGGTCACCATGTTAGTGGTCATCATGTTAGTGGTCACCATGTTAGTGGTCACCATGTTAGTGGTCACCATGTTAGTGGTCACCATGTTAGTGGTCACCATGTAGGTAATGTTACTGCTGCTGCTGCTGCTCCTCATGTTGCTACAACAGCAACAGTAACAACAGCAACAACAACAACAACAGCAGCATAAACAACAACATCAACAACAACAGTAGCATCAACAACAGCAGCATCTACAACAACAACAGCATCAACAACATCAACAACAACAGCATCAACAACAACAGCAGCATCAACAACATCAACAACAACAACAGTAGCATCAACAACAGCAGCATCAACAACAACAGCAGCATCATCAACAACAGCAGCATCAACAACAACAGCATCATAGCAACAACAGCTACAACATCTACAACAACAACAACACTGCTCATCAAACACAAACATAAAATTAAAACAACTTCCATTCGTAAAACATTTTGAAATTCCAGGTAAATTACTGAAACTATTTTCCAACATTAATTGTGGTTATTTATTACGTAATAACTCAATTATTTCTCATTTTAATTGTAACATATATATATATATATATATATATATATATATATATATATATATATATATATATATATATATATATATATATATATATATATATATATATATATATATATATATATATATTATATATATATATATATATATATATAAATGGGAGCCATTAATTGAGCTATGTGTAGAAAGAGGTTTGGTAATAAGTAATACATATTTTATGAAAAAGAGGATAAATAAATATACAAGGTATGATATAGCACGTAAGGAAAGTAGTTTGTTGGATTATGTATTGGTGGATAAAAGGTTGATGAGTAGGCTTCAGGATGTACATGTTTATAGAGGGGCAACGGATATATCAGATCATTATTTGGTTGTAGCTACAGTTAGAGTAAAAGGTAGATGGGACAAAAGGAAAATGGCAACAGCAAGTAAGAGAGAGGTAAAAGTGTATAAACTAAGGGAGGAGGAAGTTAGGGTGAGATATAAGCAACTATTGGCAGAAAGGTGGGCTAGTGCAAGTAGGAGTAGTGGGGGGGTTGAAGAAAGTTGGGATAGTTTTAAAAATGCAGTATTAGAATGTGGGGCAGAAGTTTGTGGTTATAGGAGGGTGGGTGCAGGAGGAAAGAGGAGTGAGTGGTGGAATGAAGAAGTAAAGGGTGTGATAAAAGAGAAAAAGGTAGCTTATGAGAGGTTTTTACAAAACAGAAGTGTTAGTAGAAGAGCAGAGTATATGGAGAGTAAAAGAAAGGTGAAGAGAGTGGTGAGAGAGTGCAAAAGAAGAGCGGATGAAAGAACGGGAGAGGCTCTGTCAAGAAATTTTGCTGAAAACAAGAAAAATTTTGGAGTGAGATAAACAAGGTAAGAAAGCCTAGGGAACGAATAGATTTGTCAGTTAAAAACAGAGTAGGGAGTTAGTAGATGGGGAGCTGGAGGTATTGGGTAGATGGCGGGAATATTTTGAGGAACTTTTAAATGTCGATGAAAAGAGGGAGGCGATAATTTCATGTACTGGCCAGGGAGGTACAACATCGTTTAGGAGTGAAGAAGAGCAGGATGTGAGTGTGGGGAGGTGCGTGAGGCATTACGTAGAATGAAAGGGGTAAAGCAGCTGGAATTGACGGAATCATGACAGAAATGTTAAAAGCAGGGGGATATAGTGCTGGAGTGGTTGGTATTTTTGTTTAATAAATGTATGAAAGAGGAAGGTACCTAGGGATTGGCAGCGAGCATGTATAGTTCCTTTATATAAAGGAAGGGGATAAAAGAGAGTGTAAAAATTATAGGGGGAAAAAGTTTACTGAGTATACCAGGTAAAGTGTATGGCAGGGTTATTATTGAAAGAATTAGAGGTAAGACAGAGAGTAGGATTGCAGATGAGCAAGGAGGCTTTAGAGTGGGTAGGGGATGTGTAGATCAAGTGTTTACAGTGAAGCATATATGTGAACAGTATTTAGATAAAGGTAGAGAAGTTTTTATTGCATTTATGGATTTAGAAAAGGCATATGATAGAGTGGATAGGGGAGCAATGTGGCAAATGTTGCAAGTGTATGGAATAGGTAGTAAGTTACTGAAGGCTGTAAAGAGTTTTTATGAGGATAGTGAGGCTCAGGTTAGGGTGTGTAGGAGAGAGGGTGATTACTTCCCGGTAAAAGTAGGTCTTAGACAGGGATGTGTAATGTCACCATGGTTGTTTAATATATTTATAGATGGGGTTGTAAAGAAGTAAATGCTAGGGTGTTGGGGAGAGGGGTGGGATTAAATTATGGAGAATTAAATGCAAAATGGGAGTTGACACAGTTACTTTTGCTGATGATACTGTGCTTATGGGAGATTCTAAAGAAAAGTTGCAAAGGTTAGTGGACGAGTTTGGGAGAGTGTGTAAAGGTAGAAAGTTAAAAGTGAACATAGATAAGAGTAAGGTGATGAGGGTATCAAACGATTTAAATAAAGAAAAATTGGATATCACATTGGAGAGAGGGATTATGGAAGAAGTAAATGTTTTCAGATATTTGGGAGTTGATGTGTCAGCAGATGGGTTTATGAAGGATGAGGTTAACCATAGAATTGATGAAGGAAAAAAGGTGAGTGGTGCATTGAGGTATCTGTGGAGACAAAAACGTTATCCATGGAGGCAAAGAAGGGAATGTACGAAAGTATAGTGGTACCAACACTCTTATATGGGTGTGAAGCATGGGTTGCAAATGCTGCAGCGAGGAGGAGGCTGGAGGCAGTGGAGATGTCCTGTCTAAGGGCAATGTGTGGTGTAAATATTATGCAGAAAATTCGGAATGTGGAAATTAGGAGAAGGTGTGGAGTTACTAAAAGTATTTGTCAGAGGGCTGAAGAGGGGTTGTTGAGGTGGTTTGGTCATTTAGAGAGAATGGATCAAAGTAGAATGACTTGGAGAGCGTATAAATCTGTAGGGGAAGGAAGGCGGGGTAGGGGTCGTCCTAGAAAAGGTTGGAGGGAAGGGGTAAAGGAGGTTTTGTGGGCGAGGGGCTTGGACTTCCAGCAAGCATGTGTGAGCGTGTTAGATAGGAGTGAATGGAGACGAATGGTTTTTGGGACCTGACGAGCTGTTGGAGTGTGAGCAGGGTAACATTGTGTGAAGGGATTCAGGGAAACCAGTTAATTGATTTAGTTGGACTTGAGTCCTGGAAATGGGAAGTACAATGCCTGCACTTTAAAGGAGGGGTCTGAGATAGTGACAGCTGGGAGGGACTTTTCTCAGCTGTAGTATCTGAGCTCCTCTGCAAAGACAGTGATTATGTATGAGTGTGGTGAAAGTGTTGAATGATGATGAAAGTTTTTTCTTTTTGGGGATTTTCTTTCTTTTTGGGTCACCCTGCCTCGGTGGGAGACGGCCGACTTGTTGAAAAAAAAAAAAAAAAATATATATATATATATATATATATATATATATATATATATATATATATATATATCGCAGCGGTTTTGTACAAGGTATATGCAGCCATAACGCAGTCGATAGACTTGAAACCTCACAAACTAAGCAGACAAAAAGGGAAACAATAAAGAGCAGAAAAGGTAAAGCACGTACACAAATGAAAATGGAAGTAAATTCAATCAGGTATAAAAGTGTTGAGAGGAATAAATTGATAAGGGTCCTCCTGGGTGAGAGAGAGAGAGAGAGAGAGAGAAATAGTCACAACAGCAATAAAATCACAGTTACTTTCGACAGAAAATGTATATATATATATATATATATATATATATATATATATATATATATATATATATATATATATATATATATATATATATATTATGTATATATATACTTTTAGCCATGTTGATGTTGGCATTTCATATACATATGCATTTCCATGTACATTTTCATACACATTTTGTATTTTATCAGATATTTGTTGATTGCTTTGCTTGGGCAGGGAACACAGTGTATATTATAGTGTGTATATCTGAGCAGCGAGAGGATTTTTGAGCGTTGAAATGGTAATTAACGGCAAGGCAGAAGCAACGGAAGTGGGCGGGAGAGAGTACCGTTTGAGAAAAGAGCCAAGAGAGTACCGTTCCAACAGGAGCAAATACCGTTTCAGTAGGAGAAGTGTATAGTTTCAACAGGAACAGGAGTGTATATTTTCAACAGGATAATGTGCCGTTTAAACAGGAGTCGCCCACTAGTCTGCAACAACTACACTGCGAGGGGTTTTATGTTTAAAAAGATCTGGTCTTGCAATCCAGGTCACTGGGATGACCTCGGGGTCATGTAACAAAAATCACCAGATACCTGTGTCTTACGCAACGTCGGGCGAACGTTAGCCAGGTCGGAAGAACGTTTGTCAGGTCGGACGAACGTTTGTCAGGTCGGACGAACGTTTGTCAGGTCGGACGAACGTTAGCCAGGTCGGACGAACGTTAGCCAGGTCGGACGAACGTTAGCCAGGTCGGAAGAACGTTTGTCAGGTCGGACGAACGTTAGCCAGGTCGGAAGAACGTTTGTCAGGTCGGACGAACGTTTGTCAGGTCGGACGAACGTTAGCCAGGTCGGACGAACGTTAGCCAGGTCGGAAGAACGTTTGTCAGGTCGGACGAACGTTAGCCAGGTCGGACGAACGTTTGTCAGGTCGGACGAACGTTTGTCAGGTAGGATGAACGAGAGATTGTCTTGTCTTACCTGCGGAAGAAAAGAGGATTTATTAGATATATCGTGTAAAATAATAATAATAATAATAATAATAATAATAATGATATGAACACTAGTGTGAATATTGATATAGAGAATCTTTAATAAAATTAATCATTCATTCTCTCTCTCTCTCTCTCTCTCTCTCTCTCTCTCTCTCTCTCTCTCTCTCTCTCTCGCCCTCTGTTTCTCGTTGTGTTTCTCTGCTTCTCACTCTGCTCTGCTTATGTTTCTCTCTGCTCTGCGTATGTTTCTCTCTGCACTGCGTATGTTTCTCTCTGCTCTGCGTATGTTTCTGCTCTTACTCTGCTGCAGCAGAAACAGACGGGAGGGAAAAAAAATGGTAGCAATAGTTGTAAACACAAACTTTAAACTGAACGAATCATAAATTCTTGAATTCCGCGCCTAAAAAGGTTCTCCAGTGATGCCAGACACGTCCAACAGAAAACGGGAAACAACGGTGCCTGGTGGGGAACGGCAGTAACGTCCAACAGAAACCTGGTAGGAAAGGGCAGTAACGTCCAACAGAAAACGGAGAGCAACGGTACCTGGTAGAAAATGACAGTAACGTCCAACAGAGAACGGGGAGCAACGATACCTATTGGGAATTGGCAGTAACGGCCAACAGAAAACGGGACAATAATAACTGAACAGACAGTGAGATACCGTTAACACATTGTTATGAAAAAACGGGATATCAGTATGAGGTATCAAGAGAAAATGGAATATTTGCAGCAGTCTAGAGAAAATGCGACAATACGAGGTATCAAGAGAAAATGGGATATCAGCAGCAATCTAAAGAAAACGGGATAACAGTAAGAGGTATCAAGAAAAATGGGGCATCAGCAACAGTCAAGGCAATATATAGGATAACAGAAGGAAGCATGAAGAAAACGGGATAACAAATGTTGTTAATTATACTTAAAGGAATAAATATTACTGGTAAGTAATTTTACCTAAAGGAACGAATATTACTAAGTTATTTTATCTAATGGAATTAATATTATTAAAGTTTATTTTACCTAAAGGAATGAATATTATAGTATTTTTTTTACCTAAAGGAACGAAAGTTATAGTATGTTTTTTTACCTAAAGGAAAGAAAGTTATATTATTTTTTACCTAAAGGAACGAAAGTTATTGTATTTTTTTTACCCAAAGGAAAGTTATAGTATTTTTTACCTAAAGGAAAGAAAGCTATAGTATTTTTTACCTAAAGGAGCGAAAGTTTTAGTATTTTTTACCTAAAGGAGCGAAAGTTTTAGTATTTTTTACCTAAAGGAACGAATGTTATGGTATTTTTTACCTAAAGGAACGAATGTTATAGTATTGTTTACCTAAAAAAAATTATTAGGTACTTTTACCTAAAGGAACGAATATTATTATTAAGTATTTTTCCCAAAAGGAAGGAATATTATTAAGTATTTTTCCCTAAAGGAAGGAATGTCTTTCAGTAATTCCATATAAAGGCAGGAAAGTTAATAAGGAACAGAGAGTTTAAAAAGATAGCTGGGAATATTCAGAGAGAGATAATTACCGGGCAAACTTTGGTTAATGAGTTTAGAGTTAGTTCTAACTCACACAACTATCAGTAAAAATAATGCGTTATAATGCGCTACTGGAATAACAATGAACATAATACGGCAACAACTGTGAGAGGGTCGCCAGTTAGCTTCAATAACTGTGTTGATGGAATACAATGGTGTATATATGCTAAGTTACCACCAGGCTACACGTTTGATAAGACACACACACAGCCATAGAGTAGTCAGGAAGTGGAATAGTCTAGCAAGTGATGTAGTGGAGGCAGGAACCATACATAGGTTAAAGACGAGGTATGATAAAGCTCATGGAGCAGTGAGAGAGGGGACCCAGTAGCGACCAGTGAAGAGGCGGGGCCAGGAGCTATGAATGACCCCTGCAACCACAATTAAGTGAGTACACACACACACACACAACTTAATTATTAAATAATTACAAGGCGTAGTATTGCCAGAAAAGGTGAATACAATATATTAGTTAAAACATGTATATATTTAACTTGTGGCAACACTGTTGAAAGTTAAGGATTCAGATTTGTGTGTGTGTATGTTCTTACGTATACGTGTATTTTTCACGTATGTTTATATTTTATACATAGGTGTATATGTCTATGTATGTACTCACCCAATTGTGGTTGGAGGGGTCGATTCATAGCTCCTGGCTTGACAATAAACCAAGAGTGTAAGTCAGTAAGCAACAAACTAAGAGTGTAAGTCAGTAAGCAACAAACTAAGAGTGTAAGTCAGTAAGCAACAAACTAAGAGTGTAAGTCAGTAAGCAACAAACTAAGAGTGTAAGTCAGTAAGCAACAAACTAAGAGTGTAAGTCAGTAAGCAACAAACTAAGAGAGTAAGTCAGTAAGCAACAAACTAAGAGAGTAAGTCAGTAAACAACAAACTTAGAGTGTAAGTCAGTAAGCAACAAACTAAGAGTGTAAGTCAGAAAGCAACAAACTAAGAGAGTAAGTCATTAAGCAACAAACTAAGAGAGTAAGTCAGTAAACTACAAACTTAGAGTGTAAGTCAGTAAGCAACAAACTAAGAGTGTAAGTCAGTAAGCAACAAACTAAGAGTGTAAGTCAGTAAGCAACAAACTAAGAGAGTAAGTCAGTAAGCAACAAACTAAGAGTGTAAGTCAATAAGCAACAAACTAAGAGTGTAAGTCAGTAAGCAACAAACAAAGAGTGTAAGTCAGTAAACAACAAACTAAGAGAGTAAGTCAGTAAGCAACAAACTAAGAGTATAAGTCAGTAAACAACTAAGAGAGTAAGTCAGTAAGCAACAAACTAAGAGAGTAAGTCAGTAAGTAACAAACTAAGAGTGTAAGTTAGTAAACAACAAACTAAGAGAGTAAGTCAGTAAGCAACAAACTAAGAGAGTAAGTCAGTAAGTAACAAACTAAGAGAGTAAGTCAGTAAGTAACAAACTAAGAGTGTAAGTCAGTAAGCAACAAACTAAGAGAGTAAGTCAGTAAGCAACAAACTAAGAGAGTAAGTCAGTAAACAACAAACTAAGAGAGTAAGTCAGTAAGCAACAAACTAAGAGAGTAAGTCAGTAAGCAACAAACTAAGAGTGTAAGTCAGTAAGCAACAAACTAAGAGAGTAAGTCAGTAAGCAACAAACTAAGAGAGTAAGTCAGTAAGCAACAAACTAAGAGAGTAAGTCAGTAAACAACAAACTAAGAGAGTAAGTCAGTAAGTAACAAACTAAGAGAGTAAGTCAGTAAACAACAAACTAAGAGAGTAAGTCAGTAAGCAACAAACTAAGAGAGTAAGTCAGTAAGCAACAAACTAAGAGAGTAAGTCAGTAAGCAACAAACTAAGAGAGTAAGTCAGTAAGCAACAAACTAAGAGAGTAAGTCAGTAAGCAACAAACTAAGAGAGTAAGTCAGTAAGTAACAAACTAAGAGAGTAAGTCAGTAAGTAACAAACTAAGAGTATAAGTCAGTAAACAACTAAGAGAGTAAGTCAGTAAACAACAAACTAAGAGAGTAAGTCAGTAAGCAACAAACTAAGAGAGTAAGTCAGTAAGCAACAAACTAAGAGTGTAAGTCAGTAAGCAACAAACTAAGAGAGTAAGTCAGTAAGCAACAAACTAAGAGAGTAAGTCAGTAAGCAACAAACTAAGAGTATAAGTCAGTAAACAACTAAGAGAGTAAGTCAGTAAGTAACAAACTAAGAGTGTAAGTCAGTAAACAACAAAGAGTGTAAGTCAGTAAGCAACAAACTAAGAGTGTAAGTCAGTAAACAACAAAGTAAGAGTGTAAGTCAGTAAGCAACAAACTAAGAGAGTAAGTCAGTAAGCAACAAACTAAGAGTGTAAGTCAGTAAGCAACAAACTAAGAGTGTAAGTCAGTAAGCAACAAACTAAGAGTGTAAGTCAGTAAGCAACAAAGTAAGAGAGTAAGTCAGTAAGCAACAAACTAAGAGTGTAAGTCAGTAAGCAACAAACTAAGAGTGTAAGTCAGTAAGCAACAAACTAAGAGAGTAAGTCAGTAAGCAACAAACTAAGAGTGTAAGTCAGTAAACAACAAACTAAGAGTGTAAGTCAGTAAGCAACAAACTAAGAGTGTAAGTCAGTAAGCAACAAACTAAGAGAGTAAGGTGAAGGAAGACTCAGGGAAGGAAACTGTTTTTGGTGTAGAGAGTGAGCCAGACTCAGCAGAAACACAGGACAATAGGAAGAACCTGCAGTCAGTAGCCAACTAGACGACCACGCTCAGCAGCAGCAGCAGCAGCAGCAGCAGCAGGAGAGGAGGAGGCGGAGGAGGATAAGGACGAGGAAGAATATGTACTGAGGAGAAAATCTTTAGTCCTACAGAGTAGACTAAACTAGCCTCTTAACTACTACCATTAGTGATCAAACTACTCTCTTAACTATTAGTATACTACTAGTAGTTATAATACTATTATTATTACAGATGTTTGTGAGAATGGCCCTGCTAGAGCTTCGTCAAGTGGTGATAATGCTCTACAGAGAGAAACTTAGCTTCGTCAAGTGGTGATAATGCTCTACAGAGAGGGAAACTTAGCTTCGTCAAGTGGTGATAATGCTCTACAGAGAGAAACTTAGCTTCGTCAAGTGGTCATAATGCTCTACAGAGAGGGAAACTTAGCTTCGTCAAGTGGTGATAATGCTCTACAGAGAGAAACTTAGCTTCGTCAAGTGGTCATAATGCTCTACAGAGAGGGAAACTTAGCTTCGTCAAGTGGTGATAATGCTCTACAGAGAGAAACTTAGCTTCGTCAAGTGGTCATAATGCTCTACAGATGGAAACTTAGCTTCGTCAAGTGGTGATAATGCTCTACAGAGATGGAAACTTATCTTCGTCAAGTGGTGATAATGCTCTACAGATGGAAACTTAGCTTCGTCAAGTGGTCATAATGCTCTACAGAGATGGAAACAGCTTCGTCAAGTGGTCATAATGCTCTACAGATGGAAACTTAGCTTCGTCAAGTGGTCATAATGCTCTACAGAGATGGAAACTTAGCTTCGTCAAGTGGTGATAATGCTCTACAGAGAGGGAAACTTAGCTCCGTCAAGTGGTGATAATGCTCTACAGAGATGGAAACTTAGCTTCGTCAAGTGGTGATAATGCTTAACAGAGATGGAAACTTAGCTTCGTCAAGTGGTGATAATGCTCTACAGAGATGGAAACTTAACTTCGTCAAGTGGTGATAATGCTCTACAGAGATGGAAACTTAGCTTCGTCAAGTGGTGATAATGCTCTACAGAGGGAAACTTAGCTTCGTCAAGTGGTGATAATGCTCTACAAATGGAAAATTAGCTTCGTCAAGTTGTGATAATGCTCTACAGAGGGAAACGTAGCTTCGTCAAGTGGTGATAATGCTCTACAGAGGGAAACTTAGCTTCGTCAAGTGGTGATAATGCTCTACAGAGAGGGAAACTTAGCTTCGTCAAGTGGTGATAATGCTCTACAGAGAGGGAAACTTAGCTTCGTCAAGTGGTCATAATGCTCTACAGAGAGGGAAACTTAGCTTCGTCAAGTGGTGATAATGCTCTACAGAGAGGGAAACTTAGCTTCGTAAAGTGGTCATAATGCTCTACAGAGGGAAACTTAGCTTCGTCAAGTGGTGATAATGCTCTACAGAGAGGGAAACTTAGCTTCGTCAAGTGGTTATAATGCTCTACAGAGGGAAACTTAGCTTCGTCAAGTGGTGATAATGCTCTACAGAGAGGGAAACTTAGCCAGGGAAAAAATCTCGTTCTTGAGCCTGACTCTCTAATTCATTTTTCACATTTATTTTCTATTCTCTTTGAGCGTTATTTTATGCAGAGCATCATTACTTAAATGTTGTCTGCGTTGAAACTCGTTTTCCACGTCTCTGACCACAGCGCCTGCCTTATCTAAGTCCCTTGAATACTTGTACAGTCAACCCCAGACGCAGCAGGAGGGGGGGCACCAGCAGCAGCAGGAGGAGGGGCACCAGCAGCAGCAGGAGGGGCACCAGCAGCAGGAGGAGGAGGGGCACCAGCAGCAGCAGGAGGGGCACCAGCAGCAGGAGGAGGAGGGGCACCAGCAGCAGCAGGAGGAGGCACCAGCAGCAGCAGGAGGAGGGCACCAGCAGCAGCGGAGGAGGGGCACCAGCAGCAGCGGAGGAGGGCACCAGCAGCAGCAGGAGGAGGGCACCAGCAGCAGCAGGAGGAGGGCACCAGCAGCAGCAGGAGGAGGGGCACCAGCAGCAGGAGGAGGAGGGGCACCAGCAGCAGCAGGAGGGGCACCAGCAGCAGGAGGAGGAGGGGCACCAGCAGCAGCAGGAGGAGGGGCACCAGCAGCAGCAGGAGGAGGGGCACCAGCAGCAGGAGGAGGAGGGGCACCAGCAGCAGGAGGAGGAGGGGCACCAGCAGCAGCAGGAGGAGGGGCACCAGCAGCAGCAGCAGGAGGGCACCATCAGCAGCAGGAGGAGGGCACCAGCAGCAGCAGGAGGAGGGGCACCAGCAGCAGCAGGAGGAGGGGCACCAGCAGCAGCGAGGAGGGCACCAGCAGCAGCAGGAGGAGGGCACCAGCAGCAGCAGGAGTAGGGGCAGCAGGAGGAGGAGGGCACCAGCAGCAGCAGGAGGAGGGCACCAGCAGCAGCAGGAGGAGGGCAGCAGGAGGAGGGCACCAGCAGCAGCAGCAGGAGGGGCACCAGCAGCAGCAGCAGGAGGGCACCAGCAGCAGCAGGAGGAGGGGCACCAGCAGCAGCAGGAGGAGGGCACCAGCAGCAGGAGGAGGAGAGCACCAGCAGCAGCAGGAGGAGGGCACCAGCAGCAGCAGGAGGAGGGGCACCAGCAGCAGCAGGAGGAGGGGCACCAGCAGCAGCAGGAGGAGGGGCACCAGCAGCAGCAGCAGGAGGGGCACCAGCAGCAGCAGGAGGAGGGGCACCAGCAGCAGCAGGAGGAGGGGCACCAGCAGCAGCAGGAGGAGGGCACCAGCAGCAGCAGGAGGAGGGCACCAGCAGCAGCAGGAGGAGGGCACCAGCAGCAGCAGGAGGAGGGGCACCAGCAGCAGCAGGAGGAGGCTAGATGGAAAATAACATGAAGAAAAAGAGGATGAGGGGTAACAAAAGAAGGAAATTCAGAAGGAGGAGACGAGGAAGACAAAGAAGAGCAGGAGGAAACTAGAAAGAAAATAACATGAAGAAAAGGAGGATGAGGGGAGAACAATAGAAAGAAATGAAGATGGGAAGAAGAATAGGTGGGGGGGAGGAGGAGGAGGAGACTAAAAGAAGATGAAGGAAAAGAGGAGGGGGGAAATAGAAGGAAATGGAGGAAGATAGAAGGACGAAGAGGAGGTGGAGGAGAAGGTGGAGGAGGAGAGGCAGGATACATCAATAGAGCAGTAGCAACAATGGTCTGGCTGCCCATTTGTCTTCTCTCGCTTGTAAGTGAAGAAAATCCTTGTCTGCCTCACTCTGAGGTAGGCACTCTTATTGCCCCTACGTAGGGACCTATTGCCCCTCCTACGTAGGGAGCTATTGCCCCTCCTACGTAGGGACCTATTGCCCTTTCTATGTAGGGACCTATTTCCCCTCCTACGTAGGGAGCTATTGCCCCTCCTACGTAGGGACCTATTGCCCTTTCTATGTAGGGACCTATTTCCCCTCCTACGTAGGGACCTATTGGCCCCTCCTACGTAGGGACCTATTGCCCCTCCTACGTAGGGATCTACTGGCCTAGATAGGGACCTATTGACCCTGCTTAGGGATATCTTGCCTTCTCATTACCCTGATCTTTGCAGGGTAGCCACCAATTTAACTCTGCTATTGTAACTACAAACACTGAAGACTGGTGCACCACCAACATAACTCTGCTGTTGTAACTACAAACACTGAAGACTGGTGCACCACCAACATAACTCTGCTGTTGTAACTACAAACACTGAAGACTGGTGCACCACCAACATAACTCTGCTGTTGTAACTTCAAACACTGAAGACTGGTGCACCACCAACATAACTCTGCTGTTGTAACTACAAACACTGAAGACTGGTGCACCACCAACATAACTCTGCTGTTGTAACTACAAACACTGAAGACTGGTGCACCACCAACATAACTCTGCTGTTGTAACTACAAACACTGAAGACTGGTGCACCACCAACATAACTCTGCTGTTGTAACTACAAACACTGAAGACTGGTGCACAACCAACATAACTCTGCTGTTGTAACTACAAACACGGAAGACTGGTGCACCACCAACATAACTCTGCTGTTGTAACTTCAAACACTGAAGACTGGTGCACCACCAACATAACTCTGCTGTTGTAACTACAAACACTGAAGACTGGTGCACCACCAACATAACTCTGCTGTTGTAACTACAAACACTGAAGACTGGTACACCACCAACATAACTCTGCTGTTGTAACTTCAAACACTGAAGACTGGTGCACCACCAACATAACTCTGCTGTTGTAACTACAAACACTGAAGACTGGTGCACCACCAACATAACTCTGCTGTTGTAACTACAAACACTGAAGACTGGTGCACCACCAACATAACTCTGCTGTTGTAACTACAAACACTGAAGACTGGTGCACCACCAACATAACTCTGCTGTTGTAACTACAAACACTGAAGACTGGTGCACCACCAACATAACTCTGCTATTGTAACTACAAACACTGAAGACTGGTGCACCACCAACATAACTCTGCTGTTGTAACTACAAACACTGAAGACTGGTGCACCACCAACATAACTCTGCTGTTGTAACTACAAACACTGAAGACTGGTGCACCACCAACATAACTCTGCTGTTGTAACTACAAACACTGAAGACTGGTGCACCACCAACATAACTCTGCTGTTGTAACTACAAACACTGAAGACTGGTGCACCACCAACATAACTCTGCTGTTGTAACTACAAACACTGAAGACTGGTGCACCACCAACATAACTCTGCTGTTGTAACTTCAAACACTGAAGACTGGTGCACCACCAACATAACTCTGCTGTTGTAACTACAAACACTGAAGACTGGTGCACCACCAACATAACTCTGCTGTTGTAACTACAAACACTGAAGACTGGTGCACCACCAACATAACTCTGCTGTTGTAACTACAAACACTGAAGACTGGTGCACCACCAACATAACTCTGCTGTTGTAACTACAAACACTGAAGACTGGTGCACCACCAACATAACTCTGCTGTTGTAACTACAAACACTGAAGACTGGTGCACCACCAACATAACTCTGCTGTTGTAACTACAAACACTGAAGACTGGTGCACCACCAACATAACTCTGCTGTTGTAACATATAGGAAATACAGCTGGATAAAAGACCTATTAATGAAAAATGGCTGTAATGGCCACTGTAGGGCGTGGTGTAATAATAAATGACCAGTGTGTGTGTGTGTGTGTGTACTCACCTAATTGTGGTTGCTGGGGTCGAGACTCAGCTCCTGTGTGTGTGTGGGGGTGTCTTGTGGTGATATTGTTGTGGTGGTCTTATTGTGGTGTAGTGAGAGGGAATAAAACCATGGTCTAGGAGGTAGGACGTGGAAAGAAGCAGGGATGAGAGGGAAGAGGGGAGGGGGAGAGGAAGAGGGGATGAGATACAGAGGGAGTGGGAGAAAAATAGAGGGGAGACATTTTTGGGTTAAAGCAGCCAAGTGGGGTTACTAATTTTGATTTATGAGACTGAGGGAAAGGAGGGGAGGGGAAGAAGAGAGGGGAAGAGGGAGATAAGGTATGGGTAAGTAGTTGAGAGGCGGGGCCAAGAGCTGAGACTCGACCACCGTAACCACAATTGGGAGAGCACACACACACACACACACACACACACACACCCACACACACACACACACCCACACACACACACAGTCTGACGTACACAAGCCTGCTATTTTTTGAATAGCTACAAGTCTTTGTGTTCGTCGTCGTGGTCATGGGGGCGTTAAGGCAGTACAGTTTCCGTACCCTAGATGGCGGTGACATCCACCACACGTCCTCTTGACCTCACTCCAGCATCAATACACCCTTGTTTGAACTACAATACTTGCACAATTCAGGCATAGAATTGTAGTCAGCTTATTTTTAATCACACTTGGCTGTCTCCCAGCAAGGTAGAAGGACCCAAAGAAAGGAAACACGTTCACCATCGTTCGTTCAGTCACTGTCTTGCCAAAAGCGTGGCATCACCACAGTCAAGTGTTATGTAATTCCCGGACTAGAATAAAATTGTTTCATAATTGTATTTTTAAGAGAATTATATATATACACTGAGAAACATACACTTCTCAGTGTATATCCACTGAGTATATACAGTGTGTATATTTCACCTCGTCAGTAATCAGAAACTAATATTAATACAAATTTTAACTCTTCGTTATTGTGTATTACGTAGTGCAAAGATGAGTTGCATACACTGAGAAGTGTATATATACAGCGAGAAGTGTATATCTCTCAGTGTATAACATAAGAACATAAGAACATAAGAAAGGAGGAACAATGCAGCAGGCCTGTTGGCCCATACTAGGCAGGTCCTTCACAATCCGTCCCACTAACAGAATATTTGCTCAACCCAATTTTCAATGCTACCCAAGAAATAAGCTTTGACAATTCTACCCACTCATGCGCGAGTCCCACTCAAATCCAACCCCTCTCACTCATGAATTTATCCAACCTAAATTTGAAACTACCCAAGGTCCTAGCTTCAATAACCCTACTAGGCAGACTGTTCCACTCATCAACTACCCTATTTCCAAACCAATACTTTCCTATATCCTTTCTAAATCTAAACTTATCTAACTTGAATCCATTATTGCGGGTTCTCTCTTGGAGAGATATCCTCAAGACCTTATTTATATCCCCTTTGTTAATACCCATTTTCCACTTGTATACCTCGATCATGTCTCCCCTCATTCTACGTCTTACAAGTGAATGTAATTTTAGGGTCTTCAATCTTTCTTCGTAAGGAAGATTTCTAATGCTATGTATTAATTTAGTCATTCATAAGAACATAAGAACATAAGAAAGGAGGAACACTGCAGCAGGCCTGTTGGCCCATACTAGGCAGGTCCTTCACAATCCATCCCACTAACAGAATATTTGCTCAACCCAATTTTCAAAGCTACCCAAGAAATAAGCTTTGACAATTCTACCCACTCATGCGCGAGTCCCACTCAAATCCAACCCCTCTCACTCATGAATTTATCCAACCTAATTTTGAAACTACCCAAGGTCCTAGCTTCAATAACCCTACTAGGCAGACTGTTCCACTCATCAACTACCCTATTTCCAAACCAATACTTTCCTATATCCTTTCTAAATCTAAACTTATCTAACTTGAATCCATTATTGCGGGTTCTCTCTTGGAGAGATATCCTCAAGACCTTATTTATATCCCCTTTGTTAATACCCATTTTCCACTTGTATACCTCGATCATGTCTCCCCTCATTCTACGTCTTACAAGTGAATGTAATTTTAGGGTCTTCAATCTTTCTTCGTAAGGAAGATTTCTAATGCTATGTATTAATTTAGTCATTCTACGCTGAATGTTTTCTAACGAATTTATGTCCATTCTGTAATATGGAGACCAGAACTGAGCTGCGTAATCTAGGTGAGGCCTTACTAATGATGTATAAAGCTGTAATATAACCTCTGGACTTCTGTTGCTAACACTTCTTGATATAAATCCCAGTAATCTATTTGCCTTATTACGTACGCTTAGGCATTGCTGTCTTGGTTTAAGGTTGCTGCTTACCATCACCCCCAAGTCCTTCTCGCAATCTGTATGGCTAAGTTCTACGTTATTTAACTTATAAGTGCTTGGGTTATGGACACTCCCGAGCTTCAGAACCTTGCATTTATCTACATTGAACTGCATCTGCCACTTTTCTGACCACGAATTAAGTTTGTCTAAATCTTCCTGAAGTTCTATGACATCTATGTTTGAATCAATTATCCTACCTATCTTCGTGTCGTCGGCGAATTTGCTCATATCACTAGTAATTCCCTCATCAAGGTCATTGATATATATTATAAATAACAATGGGCCTAAGACTGATCCCTGTGGAACACCACTTGTTACAAGTCCCCATTCGGATTTAACCCCATTTATGCACACTCTCTGCTTCCTATTGGTGAGCCATGACTCGATCCATGACAGCACTTTTCCCCCAATGCCATGAGCTGCCACTTTCTTTAACAGTCTCTGGTGCGGTACTCTATCAAAAGCCTTACTAAAGTCTAAATAAACAATATCGAATTCTTTATCGTGATCAACAGCCTCAAAAGCTTTACTGAAGAAGGTTAATAAATTAGATAGGCAGGAACGGCCCTCGTGAATCCATGCTGGGTATCATTAATCAAATTATGGTTATCTAGATGGCTTCTAATAATATCAGCTATAATTGACTCTAGTAATTTGCCTACAATTGAGGTCAGGCTTATTGGGCGGTAGTTTGACGGTAGTGACTTGTCCCCTGCTTTAAAAATAGGAATTACATTAGCCATCTTCCACATATCAGACACTACACCTGTTTGAAGAGATAAATTAAAAATGTTAGATATTGGTTC
The DNA here is from genome assembly GCA_009830355.1 of Cherax destructor. NCBI lineage: Eukaryota > Metazoa > Arthropoda > Malacostraca > Decapoda > Parastacidae > Cherax > Cherax destructor. The sequence continues at coordinate 438,029 of WNWK01000392.1, forward strand.
ACAGAGTTCCATTTTGCATTCCTTAAGAACCCTTGCAAAAGCTCATCAGGACCCGGCGATTTATTTTGTTTCAGTCGGTCCAGCTGTTTCATAATCATTTCGCTAGTGACTGTGATATTACATAATTTATCTTCTTCTGGGCCTCTGTAAAAATTAATTACTGGGATATTATTAATGTCTTCCTGTGTGAAAACCGAGAGAAAATAATTATTAAAAATAGAGCACATATCATTCTCCTTGTCAGTAAGATGCCCAAAGTTATTTTTAAGGGACCTATCTTATCCCTAACTTTTGTTCTATAAACCTGGAAAAAACTTTTGGGTTAGTTTTTGAATCCCTAGCAACTTTAATTTCATAGTCCCGTTTAGATTTTCTTATTCCCTTTTTAACGTCCCTCTTAATGTCAGTATACTGATTTATAAGATGACCCTCACCTCTTTTATGCGCCTATAAATTCCTTTCTTCTGCCCTAAAAGATATTTGACCCTATTATTCATCCATTTTGGGTCATTTCTACTTGATCTAATTTCTTTATACGGGATAAATGTTCTTTGGGCAGCCTGTATAGTTAAGTAAAGGACACAATTGCAACTAATGTGACATTTTATTGTGGCAACGTTTCGCTCTCCAGGAGCTTTCTCAAGCCGTTACAAGCGATAAATGGACATAGTTGGATATATATACTGTCAAGGTGAGGTGAAAACACTAGTGGTGTTAGAAATAGTAGTGATATAAGTAGTATTAGTAGTAGTAGTAGTAGTAGTAGAAGTAATACAATAAGGTAGTACAATCAATATGCACGTGAGTAAAAGGTGATAAAACAAATACTTGGGTAGTATAACAATAGGTTAGACAAATATTTCTGCTGGAGGTTGAAATATAAAAGGCCAGTAGGAGTGTTCCACATCTACGATGTGCTAAACTAACAGGAGAGACTATGTGATGGTAGGGTTTACTGTTTTCAGGAGGATTCTTGCTAAGACTTCAGAGATGGTGAAGCTGCCTTTGTTTTGTTTAATTGTGTTAGAAACAGAGATAAGTGCTGATTCAAGGCATTTTCGACTACGGAAATTAGTTTCTTTGATTACTAGTCGGGCGTCTTTGAATTTCATGAGATGATTGTTGGAATTTCGGTGTTGTACGCAGGCGTTGTTCAGGTTATCGTTTCTGCATGCATTCATGTGTTCATTGATGCGTGTCTCGAGGTTTCTTGCTGTTTCTCCTACATAAATTCTGTCGCAGCCTCCACAGGGTATAGTGTAGACCCCTGCGTTGACTGGTTCATGGTGCTTGGATCTAGTCTTGGTTAGATCCTTAATAGAAGTACTGGAAGCGATGGCGACTCTAGTGTTAGCTTGTGCAAATACTTTAGAAATGTTGGATGCAACCTGGCTGTTGGGAAGAATTATAACTTTGTTTGGAGTGGAATTGACGCGTGGAGAATTAATGATCTGAAGAGCTCTTTTCTTGCAATCTTTGATGAAAAAGGAAGGAAAATGTAAATCAGTGAAGGTTTGGTGAATGTATGTACATTCCTCGTCAAGAAACTCAGGACTACAAATTCGGTAAGCTCTTAGGAAGAATCCGATGATGATACCTCTTTTGGTCTTAGTATCTTGACTGGAATAGAAATGTGTGAGGTCATTTTTATTTGTAGGTTTCCGGTAAACTTGAAATCTTAGGTTGTTATCTACTTTGTGGATGAGGACGTCTAGAAAGGGTATCTTGTTATTGGACTCTTCTTCTAGTGTAAACTGGATCGCCGGTTCAACTGCGTTGAGCCTTGCCTGAAGATTCCGTACATCAAAACGTTTGGGAGTTATTACGAGGACGTCGTCTACGTAACGTAACCAAGTGACGCTTGAGGGGACGATGTTGGCGAAGTGTTCAGCCTCTAGGTGTTCCATGTATAAGTCGCCATCGCTTCCAGTACTTCTATTAAGGATCTAACCAAGACTAGATCCAAGCACCATGAACCAGTCAACGCAGGGGTCTACACTATACCCTGTGGAGGCTGCGACAGAATTTATGTAGGAGAAACAGCAAGAAACCTCGAGACACGCATCAATGAACACATGAATGCATGCAGAAACGATAACCTGAACAACGCCTGCGTACAACACCGAAATTCCAACAATCATCTCATGAAATTCAAAGACGCCCGACTAGTAATCAAAGAAACTAATTTCCGTAGTCGAAAATGCCTTGAATCAGCACTTATCTCTGTTTCTAACACAATTAAACAAAACAAAGGCAGCTTCACCATCTCTGAAGTCTTAGCAAGAATCCTCCTGAAAACAGTAAACCCTACCATCACATAGTCTCTCCTGTTAGTTTAGCACATCGTAGATGTGGAACACTCCTACTGGCCTTTTATATTTCAACCTCCAGCAGAAATATTTGTCTAACCTATTGTTATACTACCCAAGTATTTGTTTTATCACCTTTTACTCACGTGCATATTGATTGTACTACCTTATTGTATTACTTCTACTACTACTACTACTACTACTACTAATACTACTTATATCACTACTATTTCTAACACCACTAGTGTTTTCACCTCACCTTGACAGTATATATATACCAACTATGTCCATTTATCGCTTGTAACGGCTTGAGAAAGCTCCTGGAGAGCGAAACGTTGCCACAATAAAATGTCACATTAGTTGCAATTGTGTCCTTTTACTTAACATATTGTCGGTAATTCTACCAATATTATTACAGCCTGTATAGTGTTAAGAAAACTGTCATATTGATACCTCTCTTCTTCACCCCAGTCCACAGTTGATAAGTGTTCTCTAAGTCCATTATAATCTGCTAAGCGAAAATCTGGGACCATTACTGAATTATCCCTACTATCATACATCCATTCAATGCTAAAGGTAATTGACTTGTGGTCGCTTGAGCCGAGTTCCTCTGTAATTTCTAAATTATTAACAAGGGTTTCCTTGCTTGCCAGAACCAAGTCAAGTAGGTTATTTTCCCTTGTAGGTTCTGTTACAAACTGCTTCAAAAAGCAATCCTGAACTACTTCTAAAAAGTCGTTAGATTCTAAATTCCCTGTCATGAAATTCCAATCAATCTGACTAAAGTTAAAGTCCCCTAGAATTACTACGTTATCGTGTCTTGTGGCCTTAACAATTTCCTCCCAAAGTAGTCTCCCTTGTTCCCTATCTAAGTTTGGAGGACGGTAAATCACGCCTAAAATCAATTTTTCACACCCTCTGAAAATTCTATCCAGACAGACTCTGTATGTGTTAATTCAGACTTTATACCCGTTTTTATGCAACAATTTAAATGATCACGGACATAGAGTGCCACCCACCCCTTTCCCGATACTTCTGTCTACTTGGAACAATTTAAAACCCTGAATGTGACATTCGGCAGGCAAGTCCTGATTTTTCATATTAAACCAGGTCTCAGTTATTGCAAAAACATCAATATTACCCGTACTTGCAACTAATCTCAACTCGTCCATCTTATTCCTAGCACTACGACTATTGGTGTAATATATATTTAGAGACCCTCCTTTCTCTTTACCCTTCCTGCTCATCTCTGTTTTTCCACTATACCTATTACTGTCCTTGTCATCTAGTGTCACTAGCTTTCCACTATCCACCTTATTCTGCCTATTACTAGTTCTCCTACAACTTATAATATTACTACACTGGGACTTCTCTGTTTTCCCCCAAAACCCATACCACTAACTATTTCTAGTTTAAAGCCCTAACAGCTCCCTCCACTGCAGTTGCCAGTGCCCCCACCCCAGACCTGGATAAGTGAACCCCATCCCTGGCATACATGTCATTTCTGCCATAGAAGAGGTCCCAGTTGTCAATGAATGTTACTGAATTTTCCTTACAGTATTTGTCCAGCCAGCAATTGACACCAATTGCCCTGGACAGCCATTCATTTCCAACTCCTCTCCTTGGCAAAATACACATATGACAGGGTTCCCACCCTTCTTCCTAATTATGTCTATTGCTGACCTAAACCTGCTAGTCAGGTCCTCACTCCTACGTCTGCCAACATCGTTGCCTCCAGCACTGAGACAGATAATAGGATTGCTCCCATTACCTCTCATGATGTCGTCCAGACGGCTAACAATATCCTCCATCCCAGCCCCAGGAAAGCAAACCCTCTGTCTCCTACTCCTATCAATCAAACAGAAAGCCCTATCCATGTACCTAACCTGACTGTCCCCAACAACAACAATGTTTTTACCTTCCTTTGTGTCTTTCGTCGTGACGCTCCCAGAAGTCGACTCACATTCATCGGGTAGCACGGAGAATGGGTTCGATGTTTCCACAACATTCTCCTGGGCTCCGTTGTTTCTACCTCTCCACCCGTCCTCTTGAGCCTTAACTTTGTCCCATGCGTTTTAGCCACTGTCCAGGTTCCTTTCCTGGCTTGAGGATTCTCAACAGGAGGATTACTACGAATCCTCTTGTTTTCCTCAGTCAGTCGCTGTATCTCAAGCTTAGCTACCCTCAGTTCTTCCTTCAGCTGCTGGTAGAGTAGCTCAAGAGAGGACATCTTCTTCAGATTGACAGAGAGCACACAAGACACGTCTTCACTGAGTTAAGTCAGGTCCACCACTGAGTTAAGTCAGGTCCACCACTGAGTTAAGTCAGGTCCACCACTGAGTTAAGTCAGGTCCACCACTGTGTTAAGTCAGGTCCACCACTGAGTTAAGTCAGGTCCACCACTGAGTTAAGTCAGGTCCACCACTGAGTTAAGTCAGGTCCACCACTGAGTTAAGTCAGGTCCACCACGCTGAATGTTTTCTAACGAATTTATGTCCATTCTGTAATATGGAGACCAGAACTGAGCTGCGTAATCTAGGTGAGGCCTTACTAATGATGTATAAAGCTGTAATATAACCTCTGGACTTCTGTTGCTAACACTTCTTGATATAAATCCCAGTAATCTATTTGCCTTATTACGTACGCTTAGGCATTGCTGTCTTGGTTTAAGGTTGCTGCTTACCATCACCCCCAAGTCCTTCTCGCAATCTGTATGGCTAAGTTCTACGTTATTTAACTTATAAGTGCTTGGGTTATGGACACTCCCGAGCTTCAGAACCTTGCATTTATCTACATTGAACTGCATCTGCCACTTTTCTGACCACGAATTAAGTTTGTCTAAATCTTCCTGAAGTTCTATGACATCTATGTTTGAATCAATTATCCTACCTATCTTCGTGTCGTCGGCGAATTTGCTCATATCACTAGTAATTCCCTCATCAAGGTCATTGATATATATTATAAATAACAATGGGCCTAAGACTGATCCCTGTGGAACACCACTTGTTACAAGTCCCCATTCGGATTTAACCCCATTTATGCACACTCTCTGCTTCCTATTGGTGAGCCATGACTCGATCCATGACAGCACTTTTCCCCCAATGCCATGAGCTGCCACTTTCTTTAACAGTCTCTGGTGCGGTACTCTATCAAAAGCCTTACTAAAGTCTAAATAAACAATATCGAATTCTTTATCGTGATCAAATTCTTTATCTCTCAGTGTATTTACACTGAGAGATACATATAAGCCTCTCAGTGAATATACTGTATTATTAGAGATTAAATATTATTTTAGGGATTAAAGTATTCTTGACTGGTGAGGAACAGGTGACGTAGTCTTAGTGACCCTCGTGTAGTAGTCTTAGTGACCCTCGTGTAGTAGTCTTAGTGACCCTCGTGTAGTAGTCTTAATGACCCTCGTGTAGTAGTCTTAATGACCCTCGTGTAGTAGTCTTAGTGACCCTCGTGTAGTAGTCTTAGTGACCCTCGTGTAGTAGTCTTAATGACCCTCGTGTAGTAGTCTTAGTGACCCTCGTGTAGTAGTCTTAATGACCCTCGTGTAGTAGTCTTAGTGACCCTCGTGTAGTAGTCTTAATGACCCTCGTGTAGTAGTCTTAGTGACCCTCGTGTAGTAGTCTTAATGACCCTCGTGTAGTAGTCTTAATGACCCTCGTGTAGTAGTCTTAGTGACCCTCGTGTAGTAGTCTTAGTGACCCTCGTGTAGTAGTCTTAATGACCCTCGTGTAGTAGTCTTAGTGACCCTCGTGTAGTAGTCTTAGTGACCCTCGTGTAGTAGTCTTAGTGACCCTCGTGTAGTAGTCTTAATGACCCTCGTGTAGTAGTCTTAGTGACCCTCGTGTAGTAGTCTTAGTGACCCTCGTGTAGTAGTCTTAGTGACCCTCGTGTAGTAGTCTTAGTGACCCTCGTGTAGTAGTCTTAATGACCCTCGTGTAGTCGATAGACTAAACCTAATTTAAGAAAGTCTAGCTGAGCTTCTGTTAATGAGATCTATTGATGAGATCTCTGTTGATAAGATCTCTGTTGATGAGGTCTCTGTTGATGAGGTCTCTGTTAACGAAATCACTGTTAAGTATTAGAAGTTAGATGTGTGGAGGTGAAGCAGGTACTGCCTGAGACGCACCTCACATCCTTCAGTACACACCAGCAGGTGTATGTCTCTGTATAGAGGAGATTAAGGTGTTCTTGATTAGTAACAACCTTACAACTTGTAATGATCGCAGTTGTAAGCCAGAGAACAAGAACAACAATAGCAACAAGAACGACATTTTTCAAGAACCTCTCTCTCTCTCACACAAACACAGTCACACATAAATACACACATCCAATCACATACAAAACATGCCAAGTGCTTATCGGAAGGTGCCTTTGACAACTGGTGACTAACACACACACAGAAGGGTCAGAGGAGACATGATAACGACATACAAAATACTGCGGGGAATCGACAAGGTAGACAGTGACATGATGTTCCAGAGAGGGAACACAGAAACAAGGGGACACAACTGGAAGCTGAAGACTCATATGAGTCAAAGGGATGTTAGGAAGCATTTCTTCAGCCACAGAGTAGTCAGGAAGTGGAATAGTCTAGAGAAAGATATAGTGGAGGCAGGAACTATGCATAGTTTTAAGACAAGGTATGATAAAGCTCATGGAGCAGGGAGAGCAGAGACCCAGTAGCGGACAGCGAAGAGGCGGGGCCAGGAGCTGAGTCTCGACCCCTGCAACCACAATTAGGTGAGTACAATTAGGTGAGTACACACACACACATGGAGCAGGGAGAGAGAGGACCTAGTAGCAATCAGTGAAGAGGCGGGGCCAGGAGCTATGACTCGACCCCTGCAACCACAAATAGGTGAGTACACACATACACACACAAATCTCTCCCTGGGCAGAAACAATCTCACCTAAGGAAAAAACTTTGTCACATGCGAGGGAAAAAAGTTTACTTTGGAAACTGGTGGCTGACGGAGGAAGAAAAAAAGAGAGAAGAGAGAGAGAGGTTTTGGTGCCTACCTTACTAACTTGTGTATGTGTGATGTTTATTAAAGTTTTCTCTCACTTTCTCACACTTATTCCTTCTTCAAAGATTTAGTACCTATCCATTGGTCTGTCACTCATCTCTCTTTCTCTATTGGTCTGTCTCTCATCTCTCTTTCTCTCTGTCTCTGTCTCTCTTTCTCTCTCTCTCTCTCTCTCTCTCACTCTCTGTTTACTCATATATTATCTTTTGAATGCGCGTACGCACACACACAAACACACACATGCATATATATATATATATATATATATATATATATATATATATATATATATATATATTTAAACCATAGGGGGTAGCAATAGAGCTTGGCATCTCTCGGCTCCTGGCCGAAACCTTCATCAGAAACTAAGAATTACATGAATTAGATTGGAATGGGTGGCACACTGGGCCCAACACAAGGCCACACTTCACCATTAATCTCTATCTATGTGTGTTTGTACGTTTAGTGTGTCAAGACACACTACTTCCTTCTTACTTCCAGTAATGATGATCAACCATTCAACTTTGTTATGAGAAGCCACACACATTGTTATCATAGCAGCAGCCTTAAGCTTTATATATATATAGAGAGAGAGAGGAAAAGAGAGGGAGAGAGAGAGTAGAGTTTAGAGTAGTGAAAAAGAAAGGTTGAATGGAGAGACGGGGAGGAGATAGGAAGGCGAGATGATAAAGAAAATAGAAAGACGGTAAAATGGAAAGTTAAGAGTGGTGAGAGGAGACAGGAGGAAGGAAGGAAGGAAGGAAGAAGCGAAGGAGAAGATTACGACGAAGAGGTTGAGAGGAAGGAGGCGTGGGGCAACCACCACCGCTAACACCACCACCACCACCACTAACACCACCACTACTACCATCACTACTATTATTACCACCACTAACACTACCACCTCTACTACTATTATCACCACCACCACTACTATTACTTCTACTACTACTACTACTACCTTTATTACTATTACCACCACCACCAATACTACTACTACCACCACCACCACTACCACAACTACTACACTCTCACCAACATTAGCACCACCACCACCACACACTCACCAACATTATCGCCACGACCACCACTGACACCACCACCACTACCACACACTCACCACATTATCACCACCATCGCCACGACCACAACTAACACCACCACTATTACTACCACCATTAACACCACCACCACACACACACACCAACATTATCACCACCACCACCACACACCACCACACACTCACCAACATTATCACCACCACACTGCAACATTTGCATATTTCTTCCCTTAAAATAAGTTTCCTTATCAGTTAATAGGATGTTTTTGCCAATATTAAGACTTGAAGAATAAACCTTCCTAACACAAGACTTTCAAAGACTGACATTGTATCATTACAAAGACTTTAAAGACTTATATTGTATTCTCAAATATATTTTTTGTCTCATGTTTGTTAAGGAAACTAACAATAATGTGGAAACTCTCTCTCTCTCTCTCTCTCTCTCTCTCTCTCTCTCTCCTGCAGCTTCACAGAAAATTGCCGCAGTTATAATATGAATAATCTTGAATATTATGCACTAATTTTCTGGCGAGATGGAGTTTAAGGAAGTTCTTTGTACAATCTTGTATTGTGTGTAGTTTTTGTCCTGAGGCAAGGACACCAGTCCTCTCTAGTGTTTATTATCCTCTCTCTCTCTCTCTGTATGTTTGTACAATATTTCTGGATGTATGGTTATGTAGAATGTTATTATCGTTTTGTTGACGTTAACGTGACTGTTCTTCAGAGTCCTCATCACTGAGTCTATCACTGTTCCTTTCCCCAGTTCTGCTTCTGCATGTGAACCCCAGTTCTGCTCCTGCATGTGAACCCCAGTTCTGCTCCTGCATGTGAACCCCAGTTCTGCTCCTGCATGTGAACCCCAGTTCTGCTCCTGCACGTGAACCCCAGTTCTTCCAGTATATTTCCCCATCATTGTAAAACTCCCCCTCCCCATCATCTTTCGTGGAGGATTGTAAATACATGAATTATTTATTACCTTAGACCCTCTTTATAATAATAATAATAATAATAATTATAATAATAATAATTATTATTATTATTATTATTATTTTTTTTTTATTATTACTATTATTAATATTATTGTTATTATTATTAATAGTATTGTTATTATTATTATTATTGCTGTTATTATTATTATTATTATTATTATTGTAGCTGTTATTATTATTAATAGTATTGTTATTATTATTATTATTATTATTATTATTATTATTATTATTATTATTATTATTATTATTGTTGTTATTATTATTATTATTACCTTAGATCCACATATGCCAATCGCCTTTACTGTCGTTAAAGTCTCTAGTGTAGAGGCTTGTCATCTCTCTCGTGATAATTGCCACTAATACTCACCCCATTTTCTCTCTCTCTCATCATGTGCAACCCTTCAGGAAATATCACACTCTTTATCAGCTCTGCGAGTTGCGTCTTGGTTAAACCTTTCGTATCTGGTTTCATTTCCAATAGTCTCTCCTTCATCTCACACCTCTTCTCTGGGAACAGACAGGCAGCCTCACCAGGCTGCCTCACCAGGCTGCCTCACCAGGCAGCCTCACCAGGCTGCCTCACCAGGCTGCCTCACCAGGCTGGCTTAGCATCACTGCTGTACATTCTCAGGTGAGAACGACCTCATTCTTGATCCAGTAGCATCCTCTCCTCAACACTTTTCCAATATTCAACAGCAGTGTAAAATTCTCTCTTTCTCTCTCTCTCTCTCTCTCTCTCTCTCTCTCTCTCTCTCTCTCTCTCTCTCTCTCTCTCTCTCTCATAAATATATTGATAAATTATTTTTTCCTCTGCATATTTGTTGTTTATTCTCTTAATGTTTACTAATCTTTCTTTCTTTAGACATCATCATCATCATCTTCCTCTTACTTCTTCTTATCTATACTTTAACATTCTTTGATTAATTTAGACTCTTGGCGTTTTCAATCAGCTCTTCTACTTCTCTTCTTACTTCTCCTATTCGCGCTCTTCCTTTATCCTCCCGCTACTACTCTTTCTCTTCCTTCTGCTGCTCTTTTTTTCTCCTGCTCCTCTTCCTTCTTTTTACCATCACTTCGTCTCTTCCTCGTCCAGCTCTTTCTTCTCATCTTCCACCTCTTCCTTTCTTTCACACTTCTTTATAATCTTCTTCCAGCTCCTTTCATCACTTTGTGTTCCTCTTCCCTCTTCCTCTCACTTTTCTTCATCGTATTGATATTATGTCTCTCCTCTTTGATGTTTCTCTTTGATCCTTCCTTCTAATCTCATTCCCTTTATTTATTGCTATTTTTTCCCTTCTTAACTGATTTCTTTCCCTACTCGCTTTATTCCTTTCCCTTCTTGTCTTCTTCGTTTTTTCTCTTTGTCTTATTGCATCATTTCTCAGTGTGTACACACACAGCTGTGTATGTCTCAGTGTGTACACACACAGCTGTGTATGTCTCAGTGTGTACACACACAGCTGTGTATGTCTCAGTGTGTACACACACAGCTGTGTATGTCTCAGTGTGTACACACACAGCTGTGTATGTCTCAGTGTGTACACACACAGAGCTGTGTATGTCTCAATGTGTACACACACAGAGCTGTGTATGTCTCAGTGTGTACACACAGCTGTGCATCTATCAGTGTGTACACACACAGCTGTGTATCTCAGTGTACACACAGAGCTGTGCATCTCTCAGTGTGTACACACACAGAGCTGTGCATCTCAGTGTGTACACACACAGAGCTGTGCATCTCAGTGTGTACACACACAGAGCTGTGCATCTCAGTGTGTACACACACAGATCTGTGTATCTCTCAGTGTATATACACACAGCTGTGCATGTCTCAGTTTATATACGCGAGTTGCGTATATTTTAATGTATATACAAAGAGGGTTGACCGGTCCGCGGGGGTGATGTCCCCCGGAATACCCTCCAGGTATACTCCAGGTATACCACTTTACTTTGGTACCAGTGAGAGGTCCATGGTAGTGGTGGCATTACTCTCCCAGGGTGGCACTACTCTCCCAGGGTGACACTACTCTCCCAGGATGGCAATACTCTCCCTGAGTGGCACTACTCCCCCAGAGTGGCATTACTCTCCCAGGATGGCACTACCATTCCAGGGTGGCATTACTCTCCCAGTGTGGCACTACTATCCCAGGGTAGCAGTACTCCCAGGATGGCACTATCCAAGGGTGGCACTATCCAAGGGTGGCACTATCCAAGGGTGGCACTATCCAAGGGTGGTACTACTCCCAGGGTGGCACTACTCTCCCAGGGTGGCACTACTCTCCCAGGGTGGCACTACTCTCCCAGGGTGGACAGTTTTGGCAGGGTGGCACTACTCTCCCAGGGTGGACAGTTTTGGCAGGGTGGCACTACTCTCCCAGGGTGGACAGTTTTGGCAGGGTGGCACTACTCTCCCAGGGTGGACAGTTTTGGCAGGGTGGCACTACTCTCCCAGGGTGGACAGTTTTGGCAGGGTGGCACTACTCTCCCAGGGTGGACAGTTTTGGCAGGGTGGCACTACTCTCCCAGGGTGGACAGTTTTGGCAGGGTGGCACTACTCTCCCAGGGTGGACAGTTTTGGCAGAGTGGCACTACTCTCCCAGGGTGGACAGTTTTGGCAGGGTGGCACTACTCTCCCAGGGTGGACAGTTTTGGCAGGGTGGCACTACTCTCCCAGGGTGGACAGTTTTGGCAGGGTGGCACTACTCTCCCAGGGTGGCACTACTCTCCCAGGGTGGCACTACTCTCCCAGGGTGGCACTACTCTCCCAGGGTGGACAGTTTTGGCAGGGTGGCACTACTCTCCCAGGGTGGCACTACTCTCCCAGGGTGGCACTACTCTCCCAGGGTGGCACTACTCTCCCAGGGTGGACAGTTTTGGCAGGGTGGCACTACTCTCCCAGGGTGGCACTACTCTCCCAGGGTGGCACTACTCTCCCAGGGTGGACAGTTTTGGCAGGGTGGCACTACTCTCCCAGGGTGGCACTACTCTCCCAGGGTGGCACTACTCTCCCAGGGTGGCACTACTCTCCCAGGGTGGCACTACTCTCCCAGGGTGGCACTACTCTCCCAGGGTGGCACTACTCTCCCAGGGTGGCACTACTCTCCCAGGGTGGCACTACTCTCCCAGGGTGGAGAGTTTTGGCAGGGTGGCACTACTCTCCCAGGGTGGCACTACTCTCCCAGGGTGGAGAGTTTTGGCAGGGTGGCACTACTCTCCCAGGGTGGCACTACTCTCCCAGGGTGGAGAGTTTTGGCAGGGTGGCACTACTCTCCCAGGGTGGCACTACTCTCCCAGGGTGGAGAGTTTTGGCAGGGTGGCACTACTCTCCCAGGGTGGCACTACTCTCCCAGGGTGGAGAGTTTTGGCAGGGTGGCACTACTCTCCCAGGGTGGCACTACTCTCCCAGGGTGGAGAGTTTTGGCAGGGTGGCACTACTCTCCCAGGGTGGCACTACTCTCCCAGGGTGGAGAGGTTTGGCAGGGTGGGTGTCACGGTGAACACCAACCATCCACAAGTTGGAAAAGAAGTTGTGTGTGTCAGGAGGGAGAGAGAGATGGGTAGGAGGGAGAGATGGGTAGGAGGGAGAGATGGGTAGGAGGGAGAGATGGGTAGAGGGAGAGATGGGAGGAGGAGAGATGGGTAGGAGGGAGATGGGTAGGAGGGGGAGATGGGTAGGAGGGAGAGATGGGTAGGAGGGAGAGATGGGTGAGGAGAGATGGGGGAGAGATGGGTTGGAGGGAGAGATGGGTAGGAGGGAGAGATGGGTAGGAGGGAGAGATGGGTAGGAGGGAGAGATGGGTAGGAGGGAGAGAGAGATGGGTAGGAGGGAGAGATGGGTAGGAGGGAGAGATGGGTAGGAGGGAGAGATGGGTAGGAGGGAGAGAGAGATGGGTAGGAGGGAGAGATGGGTAGGAGGGAGAGATGGGTAGGAGGGAGAGATGGGTAGGAGGAGAGATGGGTAGGAGGAGAGATGGGTAGGAGGGAGAGATGGGTAGGAGGGAGAGATGGGTAGGAGGAGAGAGAGATGGGTAGGAGGAGAGAGAGATGGGTAGGAGGGAGAGATGGGTAGGAGGGAGAGATGGGTAGGAGGAGAGAGATGGGTAGGAGGGAGAGAGAGATGGGTAGGAGGAGAGAGAGATGGGTAGAGAGGAGAGAGATGGGTAGGAGAGGAGAGAGATGGGTAGGAGGAGAGAGAGAGATGGGTAGGAGGGAGAGAGAGATGGGTAGGAGGGAGAGAGAGATGGGTAGGGAGGAGAGAGAGAGAGATGGAGGAGGGAGAGAGATGGAGGAGGAGAGAGAATGGGTAGGAGGAGAGAGAGAGATGGGTAGGAGGGAGAGAGATGGTAGGAGGAGAGATGGGTAGGAGAGAGAGAGAGAGATGGGTAGGAGGAGAGAGAGAGATGGGTAGGAGGGAGAGAGAGATGGGTAGGAGGAGAGAGAGATGGGTAGGAGGGAGAGAGAGAGATGGGTAGGAGGGAGAGAGAGAGATGGGTAGGAGGGAGAGAGAGATGGGTAGGAGGGAGAGAGAGATGGGTAGGAGAGAGAGAGAGAGATGGGTAGGAGGGAGAGAGAGATGGGTAGGAGGGAGAGAGAGATGGGTAGGAGGGAGAGAGAGATGGGTAGGAGGAGAGAGAGATGGGTAGGAGGAGAGAGAGAGATGGGTAGGAGGGAGAGAGAGAGATGGGTAGGAGAGAGAGAGAGAGATGGGTAGGAGGGAGAGAGGAGAGAGGTAGGAGGGGAGAGAGAGATGGGTAGGAGAGAGAAGAGAGAGATGGGAGGAGGGAGAGAGAGAGATGGGTAGAGGAGAGAGAGAGATGGGTAGGAGGAGAGAGAGAGATGGGTAGGAGGGAGAGAGAGATGGGTAGGAGAGAGAGAGAGAGATGGGTAGGAGGAGAGAGAGAGATGGGTAGGAGAGAGAGAGAGAGATGGGTAGGAGAGAGAGAGATGGGTAGGAGAGAGAGAGAGAGATGGGTAGAGAGAGAGAGAGATGGGTAGGAGAGAGAGAGAGATGGGTAGGAGGGAGAGAGAGAGATGGGTAGGAGAGAGAGAGAGAGATGGGTAGGAGGGAGAGAGAGATGGGTAGGAGGGAGGAGAGAGATGGGTAGGAGAGAGAGGAGATGGGTAGGAGGGGAGAGAGAGATGGGTAGGAGAGAGAGAGAGAGATGGGTAGGAGAGAGAGAGATGGGTAGGAGAGAGAGAGATGGGTAGGAGGAGAGAGAGAGATGGGTAGAGAGAGAGAGATGGGTAGAGGAGAGAGAGATGGGTAGGAGAGAGAGATGGGTAGGAGAGAGAGAGAGATGGGTAGGAGGAGAGAGAGAGATGGGTAGGAGAGAGAGATGGGTAGGAGAGAGAGAGATGGTAGGAGAGAGAGATGGGTAGGGAGAGAGAGAGAGATGGGTAGGAGGAGAGAGAGAGATGGAGGAGAGAGAGAATGGGAGAGAGGGAGAAGAAGGGCAAAGATGGTGAGATTAGGAATGAGAAAGAAATGAGTTTTTATCTGTTTGCCACCATTCCTGATTGTCTGCTAGCCTGTCTGCCTGTTTGCCACCCTAACTGATTGTCTGTCTGCCTGTCTGCCACCCTTCCTGAATGTCTGTCTGCCAGCCTGTCTGTCAATTGCCCTGCCTGTCTGCCCCAAATAAAATAACACTATCAAACACATCACACCAATAACACGAACAAAAATTGGAAGAAAAACAGAGGTTCACACACACACACACACACACACACACACACACACACACACACACACACACACACACACACACACACACACACACACACACACACACACACTTGCACTTCTGATTTTTACCATTTGTGTAAGTTTGATTGTATTCGCTTCGTAAAAATTTACCTGCAATTGTATAATTAATTGTTTGTAATAATGTGATAATATATATATAATATATATATATATATATATATATATATATATATATATATATTTACCCTGCACTCAGAAAAAGAAAACCGGAGTAAATTAGTTTCGTTTAATGGTGAAAAGTTGCGGTAAATCCCACGAATGAAAGTGTGTGTGTGTGTGGATTCACCTGTTTGTGGTTGCTGTGGTTGAGTCTCAGCTCCTGGTTCTGCTTCACCAACTGGTCCTCACTGGATTCTCTCTCTCCCCGACTTCATTGCGTCTGTCATACTCATAAAACTGTGTTTAGATCTTACCAATTACAATTTCGCTGTCAATATGTTTGAACCTCGTGGCCACTCTGAGGCTACACACATGTTTATTAACATCCCTCTAACTCATCTCTAGTTTTAACTTCCACCTCTTCCTGTTTACTATCTCTCATACCTTAATTTTAACTTCCAGCTGTGTCCTCTTGTTCTTGTTTACCATCTCTCATACCTTAATTTTAACTTCCAGCTGTGTCCTCTTGTTCTTGTTTACTATCTCTCATACCTTAATTTTAACTTCCAGCTGTGTCCTCTTGTTCTTGTTTACCATCTCTCATACCTTAATTTTAACTTCCAGCTGTGTCCTCTTGTTCTTGTTTACTATCTCTCATACCTTAATTTTAACTTCCAGCTGTGTCCTCTTGTTCTTGTTTACCATCTCTCATACCTTAATTTTAACTTCCAGCTGTGTCCTCTTGTTCTTGTTTACCATCTCTCATACCTTAATTTTAACTTCCAGCTGTGTCCTCTTGTTCTTGTTTACCATCTTTCATACCTTAATTTTAACTTCCAGCTGTGTCCTCTTGTTCTTGTTTACTATCTCTCATACCTTAATTTTAACTTCCAGCTGTGTCCTCTTGTTCTTGTTTACCATCTCTCATACCTTAATTTTAACTTCCAGCTGTGTCCTCTTGTTCTTGTTTACTATCTCTCATACCTTAATTTTAACTTCCAGCTGTGTCCTCTTGTTCTTGTTTACCATCTCTCATACCTTAATTTTAACTTCCAGCTGTGTCCTCTTGTTCTTGTTTACCATCTCTCATACCTTAATTTTAACTTCCAGCTGTGTCCTCTTGTTCTTGTTTACCATCTCTCATACCTTAATTTTAACTTCCAGCTGTGTCCTCTTGTTCTTGTTTACCATCTCTCATACCTTAATTTTAACTTCCAGCTGTGTCCTCTTGTTCCTGATTACTATCTTTCAAACTCTAGTTTTAACTTCCAGCTGTTCCTATATACCTATAAACAGTCTCTCTCTCTCTCTCTCTCTCTCTCTCTCTCTCTCTCTCTCTCTCTCTCTCTCTCTCTCTCTCTCTCTCTCTCTCTCTCTCTCTCTCTCTCTCTCTCTCTCTCTCTCTCTCTCTTTGTCTTCTATATCAACTCCTCTCAGTATTTTGTATGCTGTTATCTTTTCTCGCTTGGTCTTGGTTATAATCATAACCATAATTTTTAAAAGGGTAAGCCAGTGGAAGGCCTCGGTCAGATGACCAAAAGCTCCAGCTGCGGGTCATCATATGACTAAGACCCGCGTCAGGAAACACTTGTCCTGTTTCCTGATATATTTGACCTAACCTAACCATGTCTTCTACTGTCATCAGGCTTAACTCCTTTAGTCTCACCTGGTAACTCGCTCTTGCAAACTTTTTTTTTTTTCCAGCTTCTTGACGTGCTTGATAAGTGTGAGTGCTATACTGGTACCCGCATACTACGAGCTGCTCCGGACACATGTCGTGTATTGTGTCCTGAATGATTCTTTGTTGAGATTAATGAAAGCTGCAGCAGTTCTTCTGGTGATGTGCGCCTCAAGCGACATGCTCGGTACAATGCTCACCCCGAGGTCCTTCTTGGGGAAGGTCTGAAGCATTTGTACGTTGTTTCTGAGTTACTTTTCCCCTTCCCAGTTTTCATAACCTTGTACTTATTAAGGTTGAACTCCAATAACCACTTGTCAGTTGAGTGCTGCATCTTGTGCAGGTGTGAATGTTGTCTTTCCTGGAGTTATCTTGTCCAGGTGTGAATGTTGTCTTTCCTGGAGTTATCTTGTCTAGGTGTGAATGTTGTCTTTCCTGGAGTTATCTTGTTCAGGTGTGAATGTTGTCTTTCCTGGAGTTATCTTGTGCAGGTGTGAATGTTGTCTTTCCTGGAGTTATCTTGTGCAGGTGTGAATGTTGTCTTTCCTGGAGTTATCTTGTCTAGGTGTGAATGTTGTCTTTCCTGGAGTTATCTTGTTCAGGTGTGAATGTTGTCTTTCCTGGAGTTATCTTGTACAGGTGTGAATGTTGTCTTTCCTGGAGTTATCTTGTGCAGGTGTGAATGTTGTCTTTCCTGGAGTTATCTTGTGCAGGTGTGAATGTTGTCTTTCCTGGAATTATCTTGTCCAGGTGTGAATGTTGTCTTTCCTGGAGTTATCTTGTGCAGGTGTAAATGTTGTCTTTCCTGGAGTTATCTTGTGCAGGTGTGAATGTTGTCTTTCCTGGAGTTATCTTGTGCAGGTGTGAATGTTGTCTTTCCTGGAGTTATCTTGTGCAGGTGTGAATGTTGTCTTTCCTGGAGTTATCTTGTGCAGGTGTGAATGTTGTCTTTCCTGGAGTTATCTTGTGCAGGTGTGAATGTTGTCTTTCCTTTAGTTATCTTGTGCAGGTGTGAATGTTGTCTTTCCTGGAGTTATCTTGTGCAGGTGTGAATTTTGTCTTTCCTGGAGTTATCTTGTGCAGGTGTGAATGTTGTCTTTCTTGGAGTTATCTTGTGCAGGTGTGAATGTTGTCTTTCCTGGAGTTATCTTGTGCAGGTGTGAATGTTGTCTTTCCTGGAGTTATCTTGTCCAGGTGTGAATGTTGTCTTTCCTGGAGTTACCTTGTGCAGGTGTGAATGTTGTCTTTCCTGGAGTTATCTTGTCCAGGTGTGAATGTTGTCTTCCCTGGAGTTATCTTGTTCAGGTGTGAATGTTGTCTTTCCTGGAGTTATCTTGTCCAGGTGTGAATGTTGTCTTTCCTGGAGTTATCTTGTGCAGGTGTGAATGTTGTCTTTCCTGGAGTTATCTTGTACAGGTGTGAATGTTGTCTTTCCTGGAGTTATCTTGTACAGGTGAGTGTTGTCTTTCCTGGAGTTATCTTGTGCAGGTGTGAATGTTGTCTTTCCTGGAGTTATCTTGTGCAGGTGTGAATGTTGTCTTTCCTGGAGTTATCTTGTTCAGGTGTGAATGTTGTCTTTCCTGGAGTTATCTTGTACAGGTGTGAATGTTGTCTTTCCTGGAATTATCTTGTACAGGTGTGAGTGTTGTCTTTCCTGGAGTTATCTTGTGCAGGTGTGAATGTTGTCTTTCCTGGAGTTATCTTGTCCAGGTGTGAATGTTGTCTTTCCTGGAGTTATCTTGTGCAGGTGTGAATGTTGTCTTTCCTGGAGTTATCTTGTGCAGGTGTGAATGTTGTCTTTCCTGGAGTTATCTTGTACAGGTGTGAATGTTGTCTTTCCTGGAGTTATCTTGTACAGGTGAGTGTTGTCTTTCCTGGAGTTATCTTGTGCAGGTGTGAATGTTGTCTTTCCTGGAGTTATCTTGTACAGGTGAGTGTTGTCTTTCCTGGAGTTATCTTGGGCAGGTGTGAATGTTGTCTTTCCTGGAGTTATCTTGTCCAGGTGTGAATGTTGTCTTTCCTGGAGGTGTCTTGTCCAGGTGTGAATGTTGTCTTTCCTGGAGTTATCTTGTCCAGATGTGAATGTTGTCTTTCCTGGAATTATCTTGTCCAGGTGTGAGTGTTGTCTTTCCTGGAATTATCTTGTCCAGGTGTGAGTGTTGTCTTTCCTGGAGTTATCTTGTCCAGGTGTGAATGTTGTCTTTCCTGGAGTTATCTTGTCCAGGTGTGAATGTTGTCTTTCCTGGAGTTATCTTGTCCAGGTGTGAATGTTGTCTTTCCTGGAGTTATCTTGTCCAGGTGTGAATGTTGTCTTTCCTGGAGTTATCTTGTCCAGGTGTGAATGTTGTCTTTCCTGTAGTTATCAGCTGTTTATTTCACATCATCTGTGGACAGAGATACGTTAACTTTCTCCCCTGGCGTGTGTTTATGTACACCAGGAACTGTACGAGGCAGTACGGAGCCCTAGCGGAACCCCACTAGTGTGTAGGCGTGTGTGTATTCATATTTTGTGGTTGCTGGGGTCGATTCACAGCTCCTGGCCCCGCCTCTTCGCTGATCGCTACTAGGTCCACTTTCTCGTACTTCTTCTTAAAACTATGTATGGATCCTGCCTCCACTACATCACTCTCTAGATTTTTCCACTTCCTAACAACTCTTTGACTGAAGAAATACTTCCTAACATCCCTGTGACTCATCTGAGTCTTTAACTTCCAGCGGTGATCCCTTGTTGCTGTGTCCCGTCTCTGAAACATCCTGTCCCTATCTCTGTGTGTGTGTGTGTGTGTGTGTGTGTGTGTGTGTGTGTGTGTGTGTGTGTGTGTGTGTGTTGTGAGCTCTGCAACTCACAATTGGTTGCAGACTAGAGTTTGCACAAACCCCCGAAGTAATCTCAAGAGGGAGGAATGTAACCAATAAAAATCACTTGACATAACCAAGAGAATGTTAGTGCATCTTGCTGGGAATTCTACTTCCTGGCAATCTCTGCCAACTTAGATTGAAGTGTGACTCATTTCCATAAAATTCTAATTGTTGGAATTTCTCGCTCGGGAATTTACGCATCAAGAATTGTGGAGGAGTTTGTATGTGTATGAATATTTGTGTGTGTGTTGTGTGGTGTTGCGGGGTCGCGCACGCGCGTTTGTTTCTACATGTCCACTTGCGCACAATTCGCAAATGGGTTGCATTTGTTTGTTAAAAATTTCTCCCGTTGGCGAGTTGTTAGGCGTTTCAAAATCTCTTTCGAAGTTCACTGCATGTCCCGTAGCTCGGTTGGTAGCGCACTCAGCTCACACACTCAGGTCCGGTGGTCGATCCCCGGTACGGGTGGCAACATTAGGACGTGTTTCCTTAAGACACCTGATGTCCATGTTCACCAATCAGTAAAATAGGTACCTGGGTGTTAGTGGACTGGTGTTGGTCGCATCCTGGGGACAAAATTGACCTAATTTGCCAGAAATGCTCAGCATAACAAGGGGCTTTCTATATAGTAGTATGTCATTGATGTCAGCTATGGTCTGTATACCTTGTACATGTACTTGTAGAAATAAAGATTATTATTATTATTATTATTATTATTATTATTATTATTATTATTATTAATAAATGACTTATCACTAGCCTGGTGTCCCGGGGTATGGGAGTGACTGTCTAGCTTCTGCTGGGCGCACATACTTATCTGGGATCTGTCTGTATGACGAAAGTACTGTGTACTTTGATACAGAGTGTGCAGGTTCGAATCCTGCAGTGGACTGAGAGATAATATATCCACATATGTAAATCTATAGTAATTAAGGGCAGTAATTACCATGAACCCTTTTTCGGTAATTATCGTCAATTAGAGACCACAAATCAGTCATTAAGAAAATACCAAACACAGTTTTGCAAATCAACTCGCAACATACAAAAAAGACTTATGAAACAATTTGTAAATAGTCCAGACTGTTGCTGTTGGCAGTCCGCATGGAATAACTTTTTTTCCTTATGAGTAACGCCAAATAAACATAACATCGTTAATAATAATAATTATAACTTGATTAACAGAAGTTTCATGATAACATTTCGCTCAACAATTGTGAGTTGCAGAGCTCACAACACACACACACACACACACACACACACACACACACACACACACACATACAACAGGCCTAGTGTCTAATCGACATGTGCCTAGGACAAAATGGTAACTAACACACACACACGTCTCCGGAGGCACACATCAACCAGATAACTGCGGCAGCATATGGGCGACTGGCAAACCTAAGATTAGCGTTCCGTTACCTAAACAAGGAATCGTTCAAGACACTGTATACCGTGTACGTCAGGCCCATACTAGAATATGCAGCACCAGTCTGGAACCCACACCTGGTCAAGCACGTAAAGAAACTAGAGAAAGTGCAAAGGTTTGCGACAAGGTTAGTTCCACAACTCAGGGGTCTGTCCTATGAAGAAAGGTTGAGGGAAATAGGACTAACAACACTGGAGGAAAGAAGGGTCAGAGGAGACATGATAACGACATACAAAATATTGCGGGGAATCGACAAGGTAGACAGGGACAGGATGTTCCAGAGAGGGAACACAGAAACAAGGGGACACAACTGGAAGCTGAAGACTCAGATGAGTCAAAGGGATGTTAGGAAGCATTTCTTCAGCCACAGAGTAGTCAGGAAGTGGAATAGTCTAGAGAAAGATATAGTGGAGGCAGGAACCATACATAGTTTTAAGACGAGGTATGATAAAGCTCATGGAGCAGGGAGAGCAGAGACCCAGTAGCGGACAGCGAAGAGGCGGGGCCAGGAGCTGAGTCTCGACCCCTGCAACCACAATTAGGTGAGTACAATTAGGTGAGTACACACACACACACACAACATACATAAGTAGTGTACATGGACACAAGCAAGTATCAATGATCATAAACCTGCATTGGCTGGCTGGCTTGCTGGTTGGCTTGCTAGTTGGCTGGCTTGATGATGCTGCCTGGCTGATGGCTGGCTTGTATGACGGATAAAGACTGACGAAATATCTAACATTCTCTGTGTTGCATCAGTTTGTTATATGAAAGAGTAAAGTGCTCTTTGACCCCCTGTACGTGACTCTGACCCCCAGTATGTGACTCTTTGACCCCCTGTACGTGACTCTGACTCCCAGTATGTGACTCTTTGACCACCTGTACGTGACTCTGACTCCCAGTATGTGACTCTTTGACCACCTGTACGTGACTCTGACCCCCAATATGTGACTCTTTGACCCCCTGTACGTGACTCTGACCCCCAATATGTGATTCTTTGACCCCTAGTATGTGATTCTTTGACCCCCAGTATGTGACTCTTTGATCCCCAGTATGTGACAGTTTGACCCCTAGTATGTGACTCTGATCCCCAGCTTGTAGACCAGCCTGCAGACAAGCCTGTCGACCAGCCTGTAGACCAGCATGTAAACCAAAGTGTAGACCAACTTGAAGTCCAGCCTGTAGACCGGCTTGTAGACCAGCCTGTAGACCAGCCTGCAGACCAGCCTGGAGTCCAGTGACTACTTCTGTTTATATGATCCAAATCTTCCCACTTTCCAACAGTAAAAATTTATATAATATAAACATCATTATATATTCATAACTCGGAGGCAGGTTATCTAAATCAGCTGTTAATGTTGTTATCTTAATTAGTAATACACAGAATTATCAGGGAATTATTAATTCCACTAGAGGGAATAATTTTTGTTCAGTTATAATTCATTTATATTGGGGAGAAGGTGGGCTGGTGTAGCTGGTATTATTACTGTGTTGGGGTGTTGGTGTGTGGTGGTGTTATTGTGTGGTGGTAGTGTTGTTGTGGTGTGTGTTGGTGTGGTGTGTGTTGGTGTGGTATGTGTTGTGTGGTGTGTGTTGATGTGGTGGTGTTGGTGTGGTGTGTGTTTATGTGGTGGTGTTGGTGTGGTGTGTGTTTATGTGGTGGTGTTGGTGTGGTGTGTGTTGGTGTGGTGTGTGTTGGTGTGGTGTGTGTTGGTGTGGTGTGTGTTGGTGTGGTGTGTGTTTATGTGGTGGTGTTGGTGTGGTGTGTGTTGGTGTGGTATGTGTTGTGTGGTGTGTGTTGATGTGGTGGTGTTGGTGTGGTGTGTGTTTATGTGGTGGTGTTGGTGGTGTGTGTTATGGTGGTGTTGGTGTGGTGTGGTTGGTGTGGTGTGTGTTGGTGTGGTGTGTTGGTGTGGTGTGTGTGGTGTGTGTGTGTTTATGTGGTGGTGTTGGTGTGGTGTGTGTTTATGGTGGTGGGTGTGGTGTGTGTTGGTGTGGTGTGTGTTGGTGTGGTGTGTTGGTGTGGTATGTGTTGTGTGGTGTGTGTTGATGTGGTGGTGTTGGTGTGGTGTGTGTTTATGTGGTGGTGTTGGTGTGGTGTGTGTTGGTGTGGTGTGTGTTGGTGTGGTGTGTGTTGGTGTGGAATGTGTTGTGTGGTGTGTGTTGATGTGGTGATGTTGGTGTGGTGTGTGTTTATGTGGTGGTGTGGTGTGTGTTGATGTGTTGGCGTGGTGTGTGTTGGTGTGGTGGTGTGTTGTGTGTTGGTGTGGTATGTGTTGTGTGGTGTGTGTTTATGTGTTGGTGTGGTGGTGTTGGTGTGGTGTGTGTTTATGTGTTGGTGTGGTGTGTGTTGGTGTGGTGTGTGTTGTGTGGTGTGTGTTGATGTGTGTGTGTTGGTGTGGTGTGTGTGGTGTGGTATGTGTTGTGTGTGTGCTGATGTGGTGGTGTTGGTGTGGTGTGTTTATGTGGTGGTGTTGGTGTGGTGTGTGTTTATGTGGTGGTGTTGGTGTGGTGTGTGTTGGTGTGGTGTGTGTTGGTGTGGTGTGTGTTGGTGTGGTATGTGTTGTGTGGTGTGTGTTGATGTGGTGGTGTTGGTGTGGTGTGTGTTTATGTGGTGGTGTTGGTGTGGTGTGTGTGGTGTGGTGTGTGTGGTGTGGTGTGTGTTGGTGGAATGTGTTGTGGGTGTGTGTTGATGTGGTGATGTTGGTGTGGTGTGTGTTTATGTGGTGGTGTGGTGTGTGTTGATGTGTTGGCGTGGTGTGTGTTGGTGTGGTGTGTGTTGGTGTGTTGTGTGTTGGTGTGGTATGTGTTGTGTGGTGTGTGTTTATGTGTTGGTGTGGTGGTGTTGGTGTGGTGTGTGTTTATGTGTTGGTGTGGTGTGTGTTGGTGTGGTGTGTGTTGATGTGGTGTGTGTTGGTGTGGTGTGTGTTGGTGTGGTATGTGTTGTGTGGTGTGTGTTGATGTGGTGGTGTGGTGGTGTTGTTTGTGTGGTATGTGTTGGTATGGTGATGTTGGTGTGGTCTTTAGTAATAATAATAATAATATTATCATCATCATCATCATCATCATTGTTGTTATAATAAGTAATGTTTATCGCCTCACTTGCATCTCTGTGTAAATAACAAAATATATTAATAACAATAAACTCATTCGAAGTTTAGAATTTTGTAAAAAAGTTCTCATTTAAGAACAAACATCTTAATATTTAGACAGGACTCTCTCGCTCTCTCCTCTCTCTCTCTCTCCCTCTCCTCCTCTCCCCTCTCTCTCCTCCTCCCTCTCCTCTCTCTCTCTCTCTCTCTCTCTCTCTCTCTCTCTCTCTCTCTCTCATCTCCTCGGGTCTTAATCTCAGTTAATCTAGTGTTAAAATGTTGGAGGCACAGACCGTGTGGCGGGGATATTGTTGGTGGGGAGAAAGTGGAGCAAGAGGTGGTTGTGGAGAAAGTGGTGGTGGTGGAGAAAATGGTGTTGGTGGAGAAAGTGGTAGTGATGGAGAAAGTGGTAGTGATGGAGAAAGTGGTGTAGAAAGTGGTGGTGCTGGTGCAGAAAGTGGTGATGATGGAGAAAGTGATGGTGGTAGTGGAGAAAGTAGTGGGGGTGTAGAAAGTGGTGATGGTGGTAGAGAAAGTGGTGGTGATGGAGAAAGTTGTGGTGGTTGAGAAAGTGGTGGAGGAGGTGGTAGTGGAGAAAGTGGTGATGGTGGTTGAGAAAGTGGTGGTGATGGAGAAAGTGGTGGTGGTGGTTGAGAAAGTGGTGGTGGTGGTGGAGAAAGTGGTGGTGGTGAAGAAAGTGGTGGTGGTGGTTGAGAAAGTAGTTGTGGTGGTGAAGAAAGTGGTGGTGATGGTTGAGAAAGTAGTGATGGTGGTGGAGAAAGTGGTGGTGGTGAAGAAAGTGGTGGTTGAGAAAGTAGTGGTGGTGGTGAAGAAAGTGGTGGTGGTGGTTGAGAAAGTGGTGGTGGCAGTGGACAAAGTGGTGGTTGTGGTGGAGGAAGGAGAGCAGGTGCTAGTAATGATGGTGGGGAACAATGTTGAATATAGTAACGAAAATATTCAGTATGGTAGAGAAAATGTTGTGTATGATAGGGGAAATGTTGGAGGAAGGTAGTGAAAATGTTGGAGGATGTAGGGAAAATGTTGGAGGATGATAGGGGAAATGTTGGAGGAAGGTAGTGAAAATGTTGGAGGATGTAGGGAAAATGTTGGAGGATGATAGGGGAAATGTTGGAGGAAGGTAGTGAAAATGTTGGAGGATGGTAGTGAAAATGTTGGAGGATGTAGGGAAAATGTTGGAGGATGGTAGTGAAAATGTTGGAGGATGTAGGGAAAATGTTGGAGGATGGTAGGGGAAATGTTGGAGGAAGGTAGTGAAAATGTTGGAGGATGTGGGGAAAATGTTGGAGGATGGTAGGGGAAATGTTGGAGGAAGGTAGTGAAAATGTTGGAGGATGGTAGGGGAAATGTTGGAGGATGGTAGGGGAAATGTTGGAGGATGGTAGGGGAAATGTTGGAGGATGGTACTGGAAATGTTGGAGGATGGTAGGGGAAATGTTGGAGGATGGTAGGGAAATGTTGGAGATGGTATGAGAAATGTTGGAGTGATGGTAGGGAAATGTTGGAGGATGGCATTGAAAATTTTGGGAGGATGGTAGGGAAATGTTGAGATGGTGGGGGAAATGTTGTAGGATGGTAGGAAATGTTGGAGGATGGTATGGGAAATGTTGGAGGATGGTATGGAAATGTTGAGGATGGTAGGGAAATGTTGGAGGATGGTAGGGTAAATGTTGAGGATGGTATGGGAAATGTTGAGGATGGTAGGAAATGTTGAGGATGGTAGGGAAATGTTGGAGGATGGTACTGGAAATGTTGGAGGATGGTAGGGGAAATGTTGGAGGATGGTAGGGGAAATGTTGGAGGATGGTATGAGAAATGTTGGAGGATGGTAGGGGAAATGTTGGAGGATGGTATTGAAAATGTTGGAGGATGGTAGGGGAAATGTTGGAGGATGGTAGGGGAAATGTTGTAGGATGGTAGGGGAAATGTTGGAGGATGGTATGGGAAATGTTGGAGGATGGTATGGGAAATGTTGGAGGATGGTAGGGGAAATGTTGGAGGATGGTAGGGTAAATGTTGGAGGATGGTATGGGAAATGTTGGAGGATGGTATGGGAAATGTTGGAGGATGGTAGGGAAATGTTGAGGATGGTAGGGAAATGTTGGAGGATGGTATGGGAAATGTTGGAGGATGGTAGGGGAAATGTTGGAGGATGGTAGGGGAAATGTTGGAGGATGGTAGGGGAAATGTTGGAGGATGGTAGGGTAAATGTTGGAGGATGGTAGGGTAAATGTTGGAGGATGGTAGGGTAAATGTTTTATGAAGGCAGGAGAGGAAGGCAGGAGAGGAAGGCAGGAGAGGAAGGCAGGAGAGGAAGGCAGGAGAGGAAGGCAGGAGAGGAAGGCAGGAGAGGAAGGCAGGAGAGGCGGACGCTGTAAACACTGATTGTTTTGCTACACACAAAAAAATTTACCTTAATCTCTGGAAGAGAAGACTCAACGCGCTAATGTAAGGGGGGAGGAGGGGAGAAGGAAGGAGGGGAGAAGGAAGGAGGGGAGAAGGAAGGAGGGAAGAAGGAAGAGCCAAGGGGAAAGGAGGAGGTGGTAAGGAAGAAGAAAAAGGAGGCGGAATGGGAACGTAAATGGACTAGGAGAATGAGGGAAGGAAGGGAAGGGTAGAGAATGAAAAAGAGATCACAGAAGGAGGGAATGGACAAAAGAAACAGGGATATGGAAGGAGGCAGGAAAGAGTAAGGAAGGAGGGAAAACCTTCACAAACTTTACACATATCAAAGAGAAGGTTGTGCAGAGTTTGAACTTTCGTAGCTGAGTGGTCAGAGTAGTGTGGCCCTCGTCAGAGTAGTGTGGCCCTCGTCAGAGAAGTGTCAGAAAGGTGTGTTAGAAAGGTGTGTCAGAAAGGTGTGTTAGAAAGGTGTGTCAGAGAGGAGAGTTCTTTGAGCACACAATAAACGATCTCAGATGAAAGAGAACAGTATTCTTATTGTGGGTCGTTCATGTATATTCTTCGCCTGCCTGCCAGCTGTATTATAAACACGAATATGTATACAGAGAATCGATATCCCCCCCCCCAAAAAAAAGCATTGTTGATGTCCATCACTTCCACAGAAACTGGATGGGAACTAAGGGTGCAAGAGGCGTTCCACCTCTGGAGCGCCACACTGAGGTTCATAGCCCTGGGGTATATAATGTCAATGAGCCTGAAATAAAGGTTACTGAGAACGGTTGCAACTTAACCTCAGACCCCAAGATTATTACATATTATTGTAACAAAGTGGTACTAATTTGTGTGTACGTGTGCGTGTGTACTTATTTCATGTACCGTTATATCTATACTTTATAAAGTCTCTAGTTAATAGGGTTATCAAATCTTATTCCTTGGATAGCATTGAAAATGGGTTGGGCAGATATTTTTGTTAGTAGGTTAGGGTTTGAGAAGGGCCTGCCTAGCATGGGCCAGTAGGCCTGCTGCAGTGTTCCTCTTTTCTTACATTCTTATGTAGGTGCAACGTGGTATTGGTGACGGGTGTCGTGCTGTACAGCTGATTGTGACCACATATAAACATGTAAATAATTCATTACCACTGTAACTTTAGTCCCTGAACCCATTATGCACCTCTGTAATGTTGAGGTCCAGTCCCTGGACCCATTATATACCTCTGTAATCTTTGGACTACCGCCCACAGCATGGGTATGGGGTACATAATAAAGACATTAAACTAAGATAAACTGTACAGGTTGTTCGAGGCTTTGTTTACATTTCTCATGGACCACTGGGGTCTCACCCAACCACGGTGATGGTGGTGACCACGTGTTTACTGAAGTGACCTGTCCTCCTGTGACCTGATTTGTATTCGTGTAACCTAATCTATATTCGTGTGACCTGATCTATATTAATGTGACGTGACCAGTATTCATGTGACGTGATCTTATATATCTTTTTGAAAAACTATCGCTAAAGCTCTAAGCTGCAACACCTGGCTTGATAAAGCTCTAAGCAGCAACACCTGGCTTGAAAAAAGCTCGAAGCAGCAACACCTGGCTTGATAAAGCTCTAAGCAGCAACACCTGGCTTGATAAAGCTCTAAGCAGCAACACCTGGCTTGATAAAGCTCTAAGCAGCAACACCTGGCTTGATAAAGCTCTAAGCAGCAACACCTGGCTTGATAAAGCTCTAAGCAGCAACACCTGGCTTGATAAAGCTCTAAGCAGCAACACCTGGCTTGATAAAGCTCTAAGCAGCAACACCTGGCTTGATAAAGCTCTAAGCAGCAACACCTGGCTTGATAAAGCTCTAAGCAGCAACACCTGGCTTGATAAAGCTCTAAGCAGCAACACCTGGCTTGATAAAGCTCTAAGCAGCAACACCTGGCTTGATAAAGCTCTAAGCAGCAACACCTGGCTTGATAAAGCTCTAAGCAGCAACACCTGGCTTGATAAAGCTCTAAGCAGCAACACCTGGCTTGATAAATCTCTAAACAGCAACACCTGGCTTGATAAAGCTCTAAACAGCAACACCTGGCTTGATAAAGCTCTAAACAGCAACACCTGGCTTGATAAAGCTCTAAACAGCAACACCTGGCTTGATAAAGCTCTAAACAGCAACACCTGGCTTGATAAAGCTCTAAACAGAAACACCTGGCTTGATAAAGCTCTACATAGAATGAAATATTACCACCGTGAGAGCTTGTTCAGTACCACTTTTATGACCCATTCGGGTTTACAGCTTATTTTTTTAATAATAATAATAATAATAATTTCACAGGTACGTGAGGCAGTATGGGTGACGGATGATATAGATCTATCATGCTGGAAGGTAAGTATACTTCTATCATGCTGGAAGGTAAGTATACTTTTATCATGCCGGAAGGTAAGTATACTTCTATCATGCTGGAAGGTAAGTATACTACTATCATGCTGGAAGATAAGTATACTTTTATCATGCTGGAAGGTAAGTATACTACTATCATGCTGGAAGGTAAGTATACTTCTATCATGCTGGAAGGTAAGTATACTTTTATCATGCTGGAAGGTAAGTATACTTTTATCATGCTGGAAGGTAAGTATACTTCTATCATGCTGGAAGGTAAGTATACTACTATCATGCTGGAAGGTAAGTATACTACTATCATGCTGGAAGGTAAGTATACTTCTATCATGCTGGAAGGTAAGTATACTTTTATCATGCTGGAAGGTAAGTATACTACTATCATGCTGGAAGGTAAGTATACTTCTATCATGCTGGAAGGTAAGTATACTTTTATCATGCTGGAAGGTAAGTATACTTCTATCATGCTGGAAGGTAAGTATACTACTATCATGCTGGAAGGTAAGTATACTTCTATCATGCTGGAAGGTAAGTATACTACTATCATGCTGGAAGGTAAGTATACTACTATCATGCTGGAAGGTAAGTATACTTCTATCATGCTGGAAGGTAAGTATACTACTATCATGCTGGAAGGTAAGTATACTACTATCATGCTGGAAGGTAAGTATACTTTTATCATGCTGGAAGGTAAGTATACTACTATCATGCTGGAAGGTAAGTATACTACTATCATGCTGGAAGGTAAGTATACTACTATCATGCTGGAAGGTAAGTATACTACTATCATGCTGGAAGGTAAGTATACTACTATCATGCTGGAAGGTAAGTATACTACTATCATGCTGGAAGGTAAGTATACTACTATCATGCTGGAAGGTAAGTATACTACTATCATGCTGGAAGGTAAGTATACTACTATCATGCTGGAAGGTAAGTATACTTCTATCATGCTGGAAGGTAAGTATACTACTATCATGCTGGAAGGTAAGTATACTACTATCATGCTGGAAGGTAAGTATACTTTTATCATGCTGGAAGGTAAGTATACTTCTATCATGCTGGAAGGTAAGTATACTACTATCATGCTGGAAGGTAAGTATACTACTATCATGCTGGAAGGTAAGTATACTTTTATCATGCTGGAAGGTAAGTATACTTCTATCATGCTGGAAGGTAAGTATACTACTATCATGCTGGAAGGTAAGTATACTTCTATCATGCTGGAAGGTAAGTATACTACTATCATGCTGGAAGGTAAGTATACTACTATCATGCTGGAAGGTAAGTATACTTCTATCATGCTGGAAGGTAAGTATACTACTATCATGCTGGAAGGTAAGTATACTACTATCATGCTGGAAGGTAAGTATACTTTTATCATGCTGGAAGGTAAGTATACTTCTATCATGCTGGAAGGTAAGTATACTACTATCATGCTGGAAGGTAAGTATACTACTATCATGCTGGAAGGTAAGTATACTTCTATCATGCTGGAAGGTAAGTATACTACTATCATGCTGGAAGGTAAGTATACTACTATCATGCTGGAAGGTAAGTATACTACTATCATGCTGGAAGGTAAGTATACTACTATCATGCTGGAAGGTAAGTATACTCTATCATGCTGGAAGGTAAGTATACTTCTATCATGCTGGAAGGTAAGATATACTACTATCATGCTGGAAGGTAAGTATACTTCTATCATGCTGGAAGGTAAGTATACTACTATCATGCTGGAAGGTAAGTATACTACTATCATGCTGGAAGGTAAGTATACTACTATCATGCTGGAAGGTAAGTATACTTCTATCATGCTGGAAGGTAAGTATACTACTATCATGCTGGAAGGTAAGTATACTACTATCATGCTGGAAGGTAAGTATACTTCTATCATGCTGGAAGGTAAGTATACTACTATCATGCTGGAAGGTAAGTATACTTCTATCATGCTGGAAGGTAAGTATACTACTATCATGCTGGAAGGTAAGTATACTACTATCATGCTGGAAGGTAAGTATACTTCTATCATGCTGGAAGGTAAGTATACTTCTATCATGCTGGAAGGTAAGTATACTACTATCATGCTGGAAGGTAAGTATACTACTATCATGCTGGAAGGTAAGTATACTTCTATCATGCTGGAAGGTAAGTATACTACTATCATGCTGGAAGGTAAGTATACTACTATCATGCTGGAAGGTAAGTATACTACTATCATGCTGGAAGGTAAGTATACTACTATCATGCTGGAAGGTAAGTATACTACTATCATGCTGGAAGGTAAGTATACTTCTATCATGCTGGAAGGTAAGTATACTACTATCATGCTGGAAGGTAAGTATACTACTATCATGCTGGAAGGTAAGTATACTCTATCATGCTGGAAGGTAAGTATACTACTATCATGCTGGAAGGTAAGATACTACTATCATGCTGGAAGGTAAGTATACTACTATCATGCTGGAAGGTAAGTATACTACTATCATGCTGGAAGGTAAGTATACTTCTATCATGCTGGAAGGTAAGTATACTACTATCATGCTGGAAGGTAAGTATACTACTATCATGCTGGAAGGTAAGTATACTTCTATCATGCTGGAAGGTAAGTATACTACTATCATGCTGGAAGGTAAGTATACTACTATCATGCTGGAAGGTAAGTATACTTCTATCATGCTGGAAGGTAAGTATACTTCTATCATGCTGGAAGGTAAGTATACTACTATCATGCTGGAAGGTAAGTATACTACTATCATGCTGGAAGGTAAGTATACTACTATCATGCTGGAAGGTAAGTATACTTATCATGCTGGAAGGTAAGTATACTACTATCATGCTGGAAGGTAAGTATACTTCTATCATGCTGGAAGGTAAGTATACTACTATCATGCTGGAAGGTAAGTATACTACTATCATGCTGGAAGGTAAGTATACTACTATCATGCTGGAAGGTAAGTATACTACTATCATGCTGGAAGGTAAGTATACTACTATCATGCTGGAAGGTAAGTATACTACTATCATGCTGGAAGGTAAGTATACTTCTATCATGCTGGAAGGTAAGTATACTACTATCATGCTGGAAGGTAAGTATACTACTATCATGCTGGAAGGTAAGTATACTACTATCATGCTGGAAGGTAAGTATACTCTATCATGCTGGAAGGTAAGTATACTACTATCATGCTGGAAGGTAAGTATACTTCTATCATGCTGGAAGGTAAGTATACTACTATCATGCTGGAAGGTAAGTATACTTCTATCATGCTGGAAGGTAAGTATACTACTATCATGCTGGAAGGTAAGTATACTACTATCATGCTGGAAGGTAAGTATACTTCTATCATGCTGGAAGGTAAGTATACTACTATCATGCTGGAAGGTAAGTATACTTCTATCATGCTGGAAGGTAAGTATACTACTATCATGCTGGAAGGTAAGTATACTTCTATCATGCTGGAAGGTAAGTATGCTTCCATCATGCGTCTTGTTTTTGGTGTATTACGCTGTATGTTGGTGAAGGGCTCTTGATCCAGTTTGGGCAGCTGCTCTTCCCTCGGATCGAA
This sequence comes from Cherax destructor, assembly GCA_009830355.1. Classification (NCBI taxonomy): domain Eukaryota; kingdom Metazoa; phylum Arthropoda; class Malacostraca; order Decapoda; family Parastacidae; genus Cherax; species Cherax destructor. Next base: position 470,725 of record WNWK01000392.1, read on the forward strand.
GCTGATTTGTCTCCCAGCTGTTTGGGGATTCTACGGGTTTAGCGCTTCACTCCCTCTCCCTGATTGTAGGAGGTAGTAGACAGGTATCCCTCGTAGTAGGTGGGTATCCCTCGTAGTAGGTGGGTATCCCTCGTAGTAAATAGGTATCTCGTAGTAGACAGATATCCCTCGTAGTAGACAGATATCCCTCGTAGTAGACAGGTATTTCTCGTAAACTCCAGGTAACTCCAGTAGGTAGATATCCCTCGTAGTAGACAGGTATCATTCATAGTAGGCATGTATATCCGTAGTAGACAAGTATCCCTCGTAGTAGACATTTATCCCTCATTGCAGATTAGTGTTCCTCGTAGCAGGGAGGTATCCCTCGTATTAGACAGGTATTCCTCATAGTAGGCAGGTATCATTCATAGTAGGCAGGTATCCCTCGTAGGGAGCAATTTCACCACTTAAACCCAGAATGAAAGAGAACAAACCTTTTTTATTCCCAGGACGAACTATACACCTTTGGAATTAAATGTCAATCACGCACTTTTTTATTTTTTTTAACGTAGGACAGACTACGTCCTTGAAGGACAGCGATAACTAGACCTTTTTTTTTCCTCCCAGGACGAACTACGCTCAGAAAACTAGGTATCTCGCATGGATTCTTTTTAACGCAGGATGAAAGAGTCCGTGACCCGCGGGGAGGTGGGGGAGTTAATTTTTTTACTCTCTACTTTCTTCCGGTTTCAATGAAAAAAAATTGTTTGTAAAAAAAATAATGCAGTTTTATGTCAAATAACGTTATAAAATTACGCAATGTTTTTATTTTTTTTTCTAGTATTTCTAGAAAAAATAATTTCAACTAAAATGAAGATATTTGTGGGGTATATAAAATAATATTAATTTAGAATAAATGTGAGTAATTTTATAGATTTAAATAAAACGTTCATTTAATTGTAGTCAGGTGTTGGTCTCTTGTTATTACTAAGAGTCATGGGGAAGCTCTAAACCAGCATGGGTCATGCAGTTCCTGTGGGAGATAACCAGGTGTTGTGTGAGGGAGGCATCAAGAGCCCTGAGTCAACATCAACACCGCCCTCCTTGAAGGGTTTTGATCTCTAGGATGTTGTCCCTTATGATAGCAGAGAGAGAAGACTGATCTCTCTTGATATCAGGTCACCAGGACTTCTGACTGTTGATATCAGGTCACTATGACTTCTGACTGTTGATATCAGGTCACTATGACTTCTGACTGTTGATATCAGGTCACTATGACTTCTGACTGTTGATATCAGGTCACCAGGACTTCTGACTGTTGATATCAGGTCACTATGACTTCTGACTGTTGATATCAGGTCACCAAGATTTCTGACTTGATATCAGATCACCAGGACCTATGTTGATATTAGGTCACGAATACCTCTGACTGGTGTCATCAGGTCACCAGGACCTCTGACTGTTGATATCAGGTCGTGCACACTTCTGACTGTTTACATCAGGTCGTGGGGGACCTCTGACTGTTTACATCAGGTCGTGGGGAGACCTCTGACTGTTTACAGCAGGTCGTGGGAGACCTCTGACTGTTTACATCATTACATCAGGCATCTTCCAAGCTGACTTCTGGAAGATGACGTGTTGACACACCAGTGTATATATATATATATATATATATATATATATATATATATATATATATATATATATATATATATATATATATATATATATACTGGTGTGTATATAAAATTGAAATTGTCAAAATAATAAAGTTGCTGGGAAAAAAAATTAAAATCCGCTTTAGATTTAATGTGTTCATAAATACCTTGAATTTCCTGTTGAAACTGTTGAAAATATCATGGTAGTGTGTGTGTGTGTGTGTACTCACCTATTTGTGGTTGCAGGGGTCGAGACTCAGCTCCTGGCCCGCCTCTTCACTGATCGCTAGTAGGTCCTCTCTCTCCCTGCTCCATGAGCTTTATCAAACCTTGCCTTAAAGCTATGTATGGTTCCTAACATCGCTATGACTCATCTGAGTCGTCAGCTTCCAACTGTGACCCTTTGTTTCTGTGTCCCATCTCTGGAACATCCTGTGTGTGTGTGTGTGTGTATGGTGTTGTGTGTGTGTGGTGTTATGTGTGTGTGTGTGCATTGTTCTTGGGAGGGGCCATAGCTTTCATCAGATTCTCAAAAGAGGGTCCATGACCCCCAAAAAGTTAAAGACCTCTGGTGTAAAAGGGAAAAGGGGTCACATAGCTCCTGGGGAAGGGGAGGTTCCAAGTAATCACCTTTCGCTCAGTCCTGAGCGAAACGCCGTCATGAATATAGTCTTTCATCTGCAATACGTGTCAGAAGAGAGCACGGAAATCCTGGGGTCAAGAGCCCCTGGCCAGCGCCAAGGTAACCCCTTCAAGGCGATGCTAAACAATTAAACAGAACAGACTATAGTTAAGATGTTATTTATAATAATAAAGAATGTTATTAATCTAGGAAAAGATACAGAGAGAGAGAAAGAGAGATGCGAGATATATATAGTGTGCGGCAGTAGTGTGCTATGGTGCGTGTGTGGACGCACACTGTGTAATCTTGACCAAATTTGAAGAGCCGTGCTTGCTGAAGTCACTGAGAGGAGAGAGGAGAGGGGTGGAGGGAACCAAGGGTGAGAGGGGAGAGAGGGAGAGCAGAGATCACAAGAAACGGTGGGTTAGTTGCTGAAAATTGAGGTAACTGGCAGTCACAAAAACCAATTATAGGAGGTCAAAAATTTGAATGTGGGTGTTTCATTAGATGGTGTATATCTTATTATATACACCTTCCATCCATGATGTTACCTTACACACGCACACACACACACATACATGTGTTTGTGTGTGCGTGAGTTTATGTGTGTGTGTGTGTGTGTGTGTAACAGTACCCTCCTGTACCACGGTGACAGTGCCCTCCAGTACCACGGTGACAGTACCCTCCAGTACCACGGTGACAGTACCCTCCAGTACCACGGTAACAGTACCCTCCAGTACCACGGTAACAGTACCCTCCAGTACCACGGTGACAGTACCCTCCAGTACCACGGTGACAGTACCCTCAAGTACCACGGTAACAGTACCCTCCAGTACCACAGTGACAGTACCCTCCAGTACCACAGTGACTACCATCCAGTACCATGGTAACAGTACCCTCCAGTACCACGGTGACAGTACCCTCAAGTACCACGGTAACAGTACCCTCAAGTACCACGGTAACAGTACCCTCCAGTACCACGGTAACAGTACCCTCCAGTACCTCTCATTCCCGTCGGCCAAGTTAATATTTATTCCTGTTATTCCGTTGCGTTGACGGTAGCTACCGGCGTCGGCAAGTTACGGCGCGGTGCGTCCATCGTAACTTTTTTAACGACGCGCGCGCGGCGTCTGCGTCAATATTAATTCGGACGCACACAGCGTTCAACTACGTTCCCAACGCTGAACGTCATTCTCAACGAGATTTGTCGAATTGTGGTTCTAATGAAATGAATGTTAATAGAGAGAGAGGGGAGAGAGAGAGAGAGAGAGAGAGAGAGAGAGAGAGAGAGAGAGAGGCATCAATAGGAATCAGAGAATTGGGGAAGCCTGGGCTACAATCATTCATCTCACCTTAAGAGTTATTTACCTGTGGGCGAAAGAAGGCAACGTTTCACCCTCCACACACACACACACAGACACATACACACACGCACACACACACACACACTGATAATAGCTGTAATTAAACTTACTCAATTAGTTTACTTATTATTTTTTCGAGTTTCTCATTAAAATTCTTTTGAATCACTCAAGACGATGAGGAATATTTCCCAGCGCCTCAACGTCACCTCCATCAAAGTTGATATTTTCTCATTATACAAAAACTTTTGCCACTTTCTCTATATATATTTTCCTGAAGGAAGTAGAAATTAGTCCGAAAAGCCCATGATATTATTATTATTATTATTATAATTATTATTATTGTTATTATTATTACTATTATTATTATTATTACTATTATTATTATTATTAGTATCATTATATTTATTATTATTATTATTATTATTATTATTATTATTATTACTATCATTATAATAATAATAATTATTATTATTATTATTATTATTATTATTATTATTGTTATTATTATTATTATTATTATTATTACTATCATTATTATTATTATTATTATTATTATTACTATTATATTTATTATTATTATTACTATCATTATAGTAGTATTAATTATTATTAATGTTGTTGTTGCTGTTATTATTATTATTATTTACTTGATGTATGACCTACATTTTTAGCGTTTGTTTATAATAATAATAATCTTATTTATTACAGCTTTAAGAACTGAAATTAATTATTACATAAAATAGTTGGAATAGAAAAGAGAAGAAATAACAGATTAGTAGATAGAGAAACGAAGGATGTTTAAGGAGGAGGTCGATCACCATGCCCAGCTCTTCTAGGGCAGGGTAGGTGCCAAGGCTGGAGCTTGCTACCATCTGCGGCTCGCAAGCCTGCCCTTCCCGTCATCCTCCTTGGGGCGGGGAAGGTGGCAGACCAGAGAGGCCTAGCATTTATCTACCTGCCAGCCTCGTGCTGGTGGGGAATGTGGCTAGGCCTGGGGCCAGTTGGTCCCGCCGCTGAGGGGTACCCCTCCCATGGGAGACATAGGTCTCTGATACTCCCACGCCAGGGAGCCGAAGCCGGGTCGCCATCTGGTAAAGACCCGGGCCGGGAGCATTCCCGGTGAATCAACACCTCCACCTCCTGTTTAAGGAGGAAGAACAATGTAAGATGAGAGAAGATATAAGGTGAAGCGAGAGGGAGAAAGGGAAGGTGTTATATGGATAGATAGATAGATAGATAGATAGAGAGAGAGAGAGAGAGAGAGAGAGTGTGTGAGTGAGTGAGAGAGTAATATAAACAGAGGGAAGGTGGTATAAGTAGAAGTTGAAATATAATTCTTACTGATTCCATTGCATATTGAATTACTGTTAGAAGATAAAGTACAGTACCTAGAAGTACCTAGCAGCACTACAAGCACCTAGAAGTACCTATCAGCACTACAAGCACCTAGAAGTACCTAGAAGCATCTAGAAGTGCCTAGAAACACCTAGAAGTACCTATATGTCAATCATGAAAAATAGTATTGAGATAGAAGTAAATAGTAAATGTAAATGAGGTAGGGAAGCAGGTAGAAGCCTGAGTGCATATGTAATTGACAACACCAGCAAAGATAAACACGTTTACGTAGCAACTTGCAATTTAAACACACTGGCTTATGTAGCCAGGCTTAGGCTTGGTTACAAGTACTGTACTTGAAGTATGTTATCCATACAAGCTATAATGTTTAAAGGGGTGGACTGGTAAGCCAGCTGAAGGTTTCGGTCAGATGACCAAAAGCTCCATCAGGGGGTTATCAAATAACTAAGACCCGGGTCAGTAAACACCTGTCCTGTTTCCTGACAAACCTTACCTAACCTAACATATACTGACGATGCAATGTATGTGGTCAGTCAGTGTTATGAACAATCTCTTGAACACTGTGCTTCAGTGCCCACCTACTGAGGAATATAGAGATAGTCTAATAACATGGGTGATGGGTTAAGATATCTCATTAATAACAATAACATACCAGACATTTTTATGCATCTTAAATTCGTTTGTAATAGATGAAAATAGAATTTGTAAACTTATTCCCGTTAACCCTTTTGGGCCCCAGTTCGCAAGCCTTTTGTGTACCCACGTGTTGTGGCGCTACCGTCCACAGGATGGATGTGTTTTGCCCTACCGTCCACTCGCTGTATATACTGTGCACAATCGGCAGCAAAATCTAAATATAATCTTAAACATCAAGAACTTGGGCTGTTTACATTAGAAAATGTGTTTTAGCACGACAAACTAATGTGTTTCAGGACGACAAACTAAACGACAACTTTACCGAGGCTCAGAAAAATGTGAATTCACTTAAGGTGGATTTAAAGTTTATTTAGCCAGCATGGAGGTATCAGTTAGCCAGCCACTTTAGCTTACCATTTACCGGCTCTTTTGTTGCTCTTCTTATCTTCAAAAGGTCGCCTGCCAGCCGTGCCAGTTTTACGCTCTTAACGAACGAGCAGAGAGGCAACACCGTCATAGTTAAAGGTACACTTCAACAAGGTCAAATAATTTCACTGAGCTTTGGTCGTGGAGTGGTGGAGGCTAAATTAAACTGCTTCTAACTGCTTTACGGGTTCTTTAACTCTACGGTTAACTGCTGTACTTGTTCGTTAACTCTACGGTTAACTGCTGTACTTGTTCGTTAACTACGGTTAACTGTTGTACTTGCTCGTTAACTCTACGGTTAACAACTGTCCTTGCTCGTTAACTGCTGTTCTTGTTCTTTGTGTTCAATTCTACTATTAACTGTTGTCACTTTTTGAGCACAAATATTCGTTGACATCTAAAAAAAATGTAAATGTAAATCTCTAGTTGATTATATTCTTGCCTTAATGAAGTGAAATCTATTTTAAATTATATTTACCTCATGTCTTTTCTCCCTCCTCTTTCTTCTCCCTCTCCCTTTCTTCTATCTCCCCCTTTTCTCCCTCCCCCTTTCCTCTCCCTCTCCCTTTCTTCTATCTCCCCCTTTCTTCTTCAATTTCTTCTTCTTGATCCTCTAGAACATTAAATCTAGAAAGGAATTGAAAACTTTTGGGACCTTTAAGGCCTTTATAAAGAATGATTAAAAGCCTCTTGAAGCCTGTTTGTAAGTCTGAAAGACTATTAAGAAGTGTTTGAGGTCGTGGAAGTCTCATGGCCTCAATTTAAAGACTTGCTAGTCCTTTGGACTTTATATAAGTCTTTGCTGGGAACCCTCTTGGAAGCCCCTGTAATGTCGTGGCAGTAAGAGACGAATCTCTGAGGTAATAAAGGTTAATGGAATCCTGCATCAGTGGAACGCTTTTTGAAACCTCTTTGAACGTTTGAAACACCAGTGGCCTCGGAGATGTCCCGGGAGGCATTTGGACTGGCCTAGCCTTGCCTCTAGCAATCACAGGGAGCTAGCAAAAAAAACTCCCCTCGGAGGTTTCTAAGACTTCTGGAATCCCCGGAAGCCTCCAAGTGGTAGTCTTTGCAGAGGTGCGGCCTCTTAGGTGTCAGTAACCACCTGGCGAGGTCTTAGTGGTGGGAATTGCAGCGGTTATGCCTCGTCACGATAGGTATAATTGAAACATTATTCCCAAGCCCTGGATTACCCGGGTTAATCTCTCTCTCTCTCTCTCTCTGCTCTCTCTCTCTCTCTCTCCTCTCTCTCTCTCTCTCTCTCTCTCTCTCTCTCTCCTTCTCTCACTCTCTCTCTCTCTCTCTCTCTCTCTCTCTCTCTCTCTCTCTCTCTCTCCTCTCTCTCTCTCTCTCTCTCACTCTCTCTCTCTCTCTCTCTCTCTCTATATATATATATATATATATATATATATATATATATATTTCTCTCCATAAGAATTACAATAATCGCGAACGAGTGATAAAAAAATGCAAAAATTTCTGCAACATTGCAAGCTCCTGATGATGTGTCGACTGCAACACGAAAGGCCTAGAGCTATCATGCAACTCCCTTATCATATATATAGATATATAAGGGTCAGTTAATGTCATCTAATGGATATATAAGGGTCAGTTAATGTCATCTAATGGATATATAAGGGTCAGTTAATGTCATCTAATGGATATATAAGGGTCAGTTAATGTCATCTAATGGATATATAAGGGTCAGTTAATGTCATCTAATGGATATATAGGGGTCAGTTAATGTCATCTAATGGATATATAAGGGTCCGTTAATGTCAGTTTTCGAGGTGAAGAAAAATAACAACAGTTCAGAAATACAATTTAAAAAAAATCACCATTTTTTTCCTTGGAGAATAATGGATCTCTTTATATGTAAACAATGCATCAATGAAGACCACAAGAAGAATGGAAAGTGGACGAAGCTCTAGACCCACGTGGGTCATTCAGGCTACCATCCTCAGTCCGCCAGTCTCTCTGGCCCGGTTTGTGATTAGTCAAGTTGTTGGTGCCAGTGGTAGGCAGGTGTGGACACTATTATTTCACATCCCCTCAGCATCACTCCTGCAGGTGTGGACACTATCATCTCACATCCCCTCAGCATCACTCTGCAGGTGTGGACACTATCATCTCACATCCCCTCAGCATCACTCTGCAGGTGTGGACACTATCATCTCACATCCCCTCAGCATCACTCTGCAGGTGTGGACACTATCATCTCACATCCCCTCAGCATCACTCTGCAGGTGTGGACACTATCATCTCACATCCCCTCAGCATCACTCTGCAGGTGTGGACACTATCATCTCACATCCCCTCAGCATCACTCTGCAGGTGTGGACACTATCATCTCACATTCCCTCAGCATCACTCTGCAGGTGTGGACACTATCATCTCACATCCCCTCAGCATCACCCCTGCAGGTGTAGCTGACAGTGTCAGCAAGAACATAGCGAGTGTTCAGTAGCTGACAGTGTCAGCAAGAACATAGCCGAGTGTTCATTAGCTGACAGTGTCAGCAAGAACATAGCTGAGTGTTCAGTAGCTGACAGTGTCAGCAAGAACATAGCGAGTGTTCAGTAGCTGACAGTGTCAGCAAGAACATAGCCGAGTGTTCAGTAGCTGACAGTGTCAGCAAGAACATAGCCGAGTGTTCAGTAGCTGACAGTGTCAGCAAGAACATAGCGAGTGTTCAGTAGCTGACAGTGTCAGCAAGAACATAGCGAGTGTTCAGTAGCTGCCAGTGTCAGCAAGAACATAGCGAGTGTTCGGTAGCTGACAGTGTCAGCAAGAACATAGCGAGTGTTCAGTAGCTGACAGTGTCAGCAAGAACATAGCGAGTGTGGTAGCTGACAGTGTCAGCAAGAACATAGCGAGTGTTCGGTAGCTGACAGTGTCAGCAAGAACATAGCCGAGTGTTCAGTAGCTGACAGTGTCAGCAAGAACATAGCCGAGTGTTCAGTAGCTGACAGTGTCAGCAAGAACATAGCGAGTGTTCAGTAGCTGACAGTGTCAGCAAGAACATAGCCGAGTGTTCAGTAGTGACAGTGTCAGCAAGAACATAGCGAGTGTTCAGTAGCTGACAGTGTCAGCAAGAACATAGCCGAGTGTTCAGTAGCTGACAGTGTCAGCAAGAACATAGCGAGTGTTCAGTAGCTGACAGTGTCAGCAAGAACATAGCGAGTGTTCAGTACCTGACAGTGTCAGCAAGAACATAGCGAGTGTTCAGTAGCTGACAGTGTCAGCAAGAACATAGCGAGTGTTCAGTAGCTGACAGTGTCAGCAAGAACATAGCAGTGTTCAGTAGCTGACAGTGTCAGCAAGAACATAGCGAGTGTTCAGTAGCTGACAGTGTCAGCAAGAACATAGCGAGTGTTCAGTAGCTGACAGTGTCAGCAAGAACATAGCGAGTGTTCAGTAGCTGACAGTGTCAGCAAGAACATAGCCGAGTGTTCAGTAGCTGACAGTGTCAGCAAGAACATAGCGAGTGTTCAGTAGCTGACAGTGTCAGCAAGAACATAGCGAGTGTTCAGTAGCTGACAGTGTCAGCAAGAACATAGCGAGTGTTCAGTAGCTGACAGTGTCAGCAAGAACATAGCGAGTGTTCAGTAGCTGACAGTGTCAGCAAGAACATAGCGAGTGTTCAGTAGCTGACAGTGTCAGCAAGAACATAGCGAGGTTCATAGCTGACAGTGTCAGCAAGAACATAGCGAGTGTTCAGTAGCTGACAGTGTCAGCAAGAACATAGCGAGTGTTCAGTAGCTGACAGTGTCAGCAAGAACATAGCGAGTGTTCAGAGCTGACAGTGTCAGCAAGAACATAGCGAGTGTTCAGTAGCTGACAGTGTCAGCAAGAACATAGCCGAGTGTTCAGTAGCTGACAGTGTCAGCAAGAACATAGCGAGTGTTCAGTAGCTGACAGTGTCAGCAAGAACATAGCGAGTGTTCAGTAGCTGACAGTGTCAGCAAGAACATAGCCGAGTGTTCAGTAGCTGACAGTGTCAGCAAGAACATAGCGAGTGTTCAGTAGCTGACAGTGTCAGCAAGAACATAGCCGAGTGTTCAGTAGCTGACAGTGTCAGCAAGAACATAGCGAGTGTTCAGTAGCTGACAGTGTCAGCAAGAACATAGCCGAGTGTTCAGTAGCTGACAGTGTCAGCAAGAACATAGCGAGTGTTCAGTAGCTGACAGTGTCAGCAAGAACATAGCGAGTGTTCAGTAGCTGACAGTGTCAGCAAGAACATAGCGAGTGTTCAGTAGCTGACAGTGTCAGCAAGAACATAGCGAGTGTTCAGTAGCTGACAGTGTCAGCAAGAACATAGCGAGTGTTCAGTAGCTGACAGTGTCAGCAAGAACATAGCGAGTGTTCAGTAGCTGACAGTGTCAGCAAGAACATAGCCGAGTGTTCAGTAGCTGACAGTGTCAGCAAGAACATAGCGAGTGTTCAGTAGCTGACAGTGTCAGCAAGAACATAGCGAGTGTTCAGTAGCTGACAGTGTCAGCAAGAACATAGCGAGTGTTCGGTAGCTGACAGTGTCAGCAAGAACATAGCCGAGTGTTCAGTAGCTGACAGTGTCAGCAAGAACATAAGCAGTAAGTGTCCAAATAGCTGATAGCAGTGTCAGCAAGAACATAGCCGAGTGTTCAGTAGCTGACAGTGTCAGCAAGAACATAGCGAGTGTTCAGTAGCTGACAGTGTCAGCAAGAACATAGCCGAGTGTTCAGTAGCTGACAGTGTCAGCAAGAACATAGCGAGTGTTCAGTAGCTGACAGTGTCAGCAAGAACATAGCGAGTGTTCAGTAGCTGACAGTGTCAGCAAGAACATAGCCGAGTGTTCAGTAGCTGACAGTGTCAGCAAGAACATAGCGAGTGTTCAGTAGCTGACAGTGTCAGCAAGAACATAGCCGAGTGTTCAGTAGCTGACAGTGTCAGCAAGAACATAGCGAGTGTTCAGTAGCTGACAGTGTCAGCAAGAACATAGCGAGTGTTCAGTAGCTGACAGTGTCAGCAAGAACATAGCGAGTGTTCAGTAGCTGACAGTGTCAGCAAGAACATAGCCGAGTGTTCAGTAGCTGACAGTGTCAGCAAGAACATAGCGAGTGTTCAGTAGCTGACAGTGTCAGCAAGAACATAGCGAGTGTTCAGTAGCTGACAGTGTCAGCAAGAACATAGCCGAGTGTTCAGTAGCTGACAGTGTCAGCAAGAACATAGCGAGTGTTCAGTAGCTGACAGTGTCAGCAAGAACATAGCCGAGTGTTCAATAGCCGAGTGTTCAGTAGCTGACAGTGTCAGCAAGAACATAGCCGAGTGTTCAGTAGCTGACAGTGTCAGCAAGAACATAGCGAGTGTTAAGTAGCTGACAGTGTCAGCAAGAACATAGCCGAGTGTTCAGTAGCTGACAGTGTCAGCAAGAACATAGCGAGTGTTCAGTAGCTGACAGTGTCAGCAAGAACATAGCCGAGTGTTCAGTAGCTGACAGTGTCAGCAAGAACATAGCGAGTGTTCAGTAGCTGACAGTGTCAGCAACAACATAGTGAAGTGTTCAGTAGCTGACAGTGTCAGCAAAGAACATTGCGAGTGTTCAGTAGCTGACAGTGTCAGCAAGAACATAGTGAAGTGTTCAGTAGCTGACAGTGTCAGCAAAGAACATTGCGAGTGTTCAGTAGCTGACAGTGTCAGCAAGAACATAGCGAGTGTTCAGTAGCTGCCAGTGTCAGCAAGAACATAGCGAGTGTTCAGTAGCTGCCAGTGTCAGCAAGAACATAGCGAGTGTTCAGTAGCTGACAGTGTCAGCAAGAACATAGCGAGTGTTCAGTAGCTGCCAGTGTCAGCAAGAAACACACTAGCATCACCAACAAACACAGCAGCATCACCAACAAGCACTCTATCATCACCAACAAACACAGCAGCATCTCCAACAAGCACTCTATCATCACCAACAAACACACTAGCATCACCAACAAACACACTAGCATCACCAACAAGCACACTATCATCACCAACAAACACACTATCATCACCAACAAACACACTAGCATCACCAACAAACACACTAGCATCACCAACAAGCACACTATCATCACCAACAAACACACTAGCATCACCAACAAACACACTAGCATCACCAACAAGCACACTATCATCACCAACAAACACACTATCATCACCAACAAACACACTAGCATCACCAACAAACACACTAGCATCACCAACAAGCACACTATCATCACCAAGAAACACACTAGCATCACCAACAAACACACTAGCATCACCAACAAACACACTAGTATTACCAAGAACAGTCTATCACCACCAATAAACAAAACAAGCATACTGCCACCACTAACAAACACACTATAACCACCAACACACTACCACCACCACTAAACACAACAACAAACACACTGCTACCACCACTAAACACAACAACAAACACACTGCTACCACCACTAAACACAACAACAAACACACTGCTACCACCACTAAACACAACAACAAACACACTGCTACCACCACTAAACACAACAACAAACACACTGCTACCACCACTAAACACAACAACAAACACACTGCCACCACTAACAAACACACTGTAACCACCAACACACTACCACCACCACTAAACTCAACAACAAACACACTGCCACCACTAACAAACACACTGCCACCACTAACAAACACACTAGAAGCATCTCCCATTCTATTCAATGTAATTCTTTCGCACCTCACAATAGCTACGATGAGAGAACATAACAAATGTATTCATAGAAATTTCAGGACTGAATGAATGTTCTATTGGTGTGTGTGTGTACTCACCTAGTTGTGGTTGCAGGGGTCGAGTCATAGTTCCTGGCCCCGCCTCTTCACTGATCGATACTAGGTTCTCTCTCTTCCTGCTTCATGTCATACCTCGTGTTAAAACTATGTATGGTTCCTGCCTCCACTACATCACTTGTCAGACTATTCCACTTCCTGACTACTCTATGGCTGAAGAAATACTTCCTAACATCTCTTTGACTCATCTGAGTCTTCAACTTTTAATTGTGACCCCTTGTTTCTGTGTCCCATATCTGGAACATCCTGTCTCTGTCCACCTTATCAATTCTACGCAGTATTTTGTATGTCGTTATCATGTCTTCCCTAACACTCCTGTCCTCCAGTTTCGTCAGGCCGATTTCCCTTAACCTTTCTTCGTAAGACATTTCCCTAAGCTCTGGAACTATCCTTGTTTCAAACCTTTGCACTTCCTCTAATTTCTTTACGTGCTTGACCAGGTGTGGGTTCCAAACTGGTGCTGCATACTCCAGTATGGGCCTGACGTACACGATGTACAGTGTCTTGAACGATTCCTTACTGAGGTATCGGAACGCTATTCTCAGGTTTGCCAGGCGCCCATATGCTGCAGCAGTTATCTGGTTGATGTGTGCTTCCGATGTGCTCAGTACTACACTCACCCCAAGATCTTTCTTCTTGAGTGAGATCTTCAGTCTTTGGCCACCTAGCCTATACTCTATCTGCGGTCTTCTTTGCCCTTCCCCGATCTTCATGACTTTGCATTTGGCGGGGTTAAATTCGAGGAGCCAGTTGCTGGACCAGGTGTCCAGCATGTACAGGTTTCTTTGTAGTCCTGCCTGATCCTCATCTGATTCAATTCTCCTCATTAACTTCACATCATCTGCGAACAGGGACACTTCTGAGTCTCTCCCTTCCATAATGTCATTCACATATACCAAAAATAGCACTGGTCCTAGGACTGACCCCTGTGGGACCCCGCTCGTCACTGGCAGCCACTGCGATACCTCATCACGTACCATGACTTGACTCATTGTTGCCTCCCTGTCAGGTATTCTCTGATCCACTGAAGTGCCCTTCCTGTTATATGTGCCTGATCGTGTGTATGTATGTGTGTATGTGTGTGTGTGTTTGTATATGTGTGTGTGTAGGTGAGAGAGAGAGAGAGAGAGAGAGAGAGAGAGAGAGAGAGAGAGAGAGAGGAGAGAGAGAGAGAGAGAGAGTCACAACTCCTCTCTTAAACTGGTGACTCAATTGTTGCCTTTTCGTGGAAAATGGTCACAAAAGCCACAAATCGACGGAGAAGCCACAAATTCCACCTTTTACCCAAATTAAAAAACTCCCCCAGAAAAGCACCGCAGGTAAAGAAAACGGGAAGCGTCAACACAAGACCTTTGTACAGAAATTGTCGCATTTGTTGTTTGTTCTTTTTTTTTGTTTTGCTTAAAAAAGTGCTTTGTATAAATTGTATTTCTAAAGTACTAGTCTTATAAGCTTGATCCGAGGAATTGGAGCTATTCTTTCTTGGACTAAGCATAATTATCTCCTTTCCCCTCCCCTGCGGGCTTAGTGCTTCCCCTTCTATATATATATATATATATATATATATATATATATATATATATATATATATATATATATTTGTTTGTAGAGTGAGAAGTGTGTATGTATACATTGAGAAACACTAAGCTCAGACAAAGACGTCTTAAGACATTCTAGATCCTCACTACAAACAAACAAATATATGCAAATATCTGTACGTATAACATGGAAAACTGTAAAGGAAAAGTCTTGGCGAAGAGTGTGTGTGTGTGTATGTGTGGTGTGTGTGTATGTGTATGTGTGGTGTGTGTGTGTGTGTATGTGTGGTATGTGTGTGTGTGTGTGTGGTGTGTGTGTGTGTGTGTGTGTATGTGTGGTGTGTGTGTGTGTGTGTGTATGTGTGGTGTTTGTGTGTGTGTGTATGTGTGGTGTGTGTGTGTGTGTGTATGTGTGGTGTGTGTATGTGTGGTGTGTGTGTGTGTGTATGTATGTGTGGTGTGTGTGTGTATGTGTGGTGTGTGTATGTGTGGTGTGTGTGTGTGTGTGTGTGTGTATGTGTGGTGTGTGTGTGTGTGTATGTGTGGTGTGTGTGTGTATGTGTGGTGTGTGTGTGTGTGTGTGTGTGGTGTGTGTGTGTGTGTGGTGTGTGTGTGTGTGTGTGTGTGTGTGTGTGTGTGGTGTGTGTGTGTGTGTGTGTGTATGTGTTGTGTGTGTGTGTGTGTGTGTGTGTGTGTGTGTGTGTGTGGTGTGTGTGTGTGTGTGGGGTGTGTGTGTGTGTGTATGTGTGGTGTGTGTGTGTGTGTATGTGTGGTGTGTGTGTGTGTGTGTGTATGTGTGGTGTGTGTGTGTGTGTGTGTATGTGTGGTGTGTGTGTGTGTGTGTGTGTGTGTGTGTGTGGTGTGTGTGTGTGTGTGTTTGTGTGTGGTGTGTGTGTGTGTGTGTGTGGTGTGTGTGTGTGTGTGTGTGTGTGTGGTGTGTGTGTGTGTGTGTGTGTGTGGTGTACTCACCTAGTTGTGGTTGCAGGGGTCGAGTCATAGCTCCTGGCCCCGCCTCTTCACTGGCCGCTACTGGGTCACTCTCCCTGCGCCATGAGCTTTATCATACCTCTTCTTAAAGCTATGTATGGAGCCTGCCTCCACTACATCACTTCCTAAACTATTCCACTTCCCGACAACTCTGTGACTGAAGAAATACTTCCTAACATCTCTGTGATTCATCTGAGTCTTCAACTTCCAACTGTGTCCCCTTGTTGCTGTGTCCCATCTCTGGAACATTCTGTCTCTCTCCACTTTGTCAATTCCTCTCAGTATCTTATATGTTGTCATCATGTCTCCCCTATCCCTCCTGTCCTCCAGTGTCGTCATGTCGATTTCCCTTAACCTCTCCTCGTAGGACATACCCCTTAGCTCCGGGACTAGTTATGTTGCAAACCTTTGCACTTTCTCGAGCTTCTTCACGTGCTTGGCTAGGTGTGGGTTCCAAACTGGTGCTGCGTACTCCAGTATGGGCCTAACGTACACAGTGTACAGTGTCCTGAACGATTCTTTATTAAGATGTCGGAATGCTGTTCTTAGGTTTGCTAGGCGCCCGTATGCTGCAGCAATTATTTGGTTGATGTGCGCCTCAGGAGATGTACCTGGTGTTATACTCACCCCAAGGTCTTTTTCTTTGATTGAGGTTTGCAGTCTCTGGCCCCCTAGGCTGTACTCCGTCTGCGGTCTTCTTTGCCCTTCCCCAATCTTCATGACTTTGCGCTTGGTGGGGTTGAACTCCAGAAGCCAATTGCTGGACCAGGCTTGCAGCCTGTCCAGATCCCTTTGTAGTTCTGCCTGGTCCTCGTCCGACTGAATTCTTCTCGTCAGCTTCACATCATCTGCAAACAGGGACACTTCGGAGTCTATTCCTTCCGTCATGTCGTTCACAAATACCAGAAACAGCACCGGTCCTAGGACTGACCCCTGTGGAACCCCACTCGTCACCGGCGCCCACTCTGACACCTCACCACGTACCGTGACTCGCTGCTGTCTTCCTGACAGGTATTCCCTGATCCATTGTAGTGCCTTCCCTGTTACCCCTGCCTGGTCCTCCAACTTTTGCAATAATCTCTTGTGTGGAACTGTGTCAAACGCCTTCTTACAGTCCAAGAATATGCAATCTACCCACCCCTCTCTCTTGTCTTATTGCTGTCACCCTGTCGTAGAACTCCAGTAGGTTTGTGACACAGGATTTCCCGTCCCTGAAACCGTGCTGGCCATCGTTGATAAGCTCATTCCTTTCTCCTGACTATCTTCTCCATGACCTTGCATGCTATACATGTCAGTGACACTGGTCTGTAGTTTAGTGCTACGTTCCTGTCTCCTTTTTTAAAAATTGGAACTACATTTGCTGTCTTCCATACCTCGGGTAGTTGCCCTGTTTCGATAGATGTGTTGAAGATCATTGTTAGAGGTACACATAGCTCCTCTGCTCCCTCTCTCAGGACCCATGGAGAGATTTTATCCGGCCCCATCGCCTTTGAGGTATCTAGCTCGCTTAGCAGCCTCTTCACTTCCTCCTCAGTTGTGTGTATTGTGTCTAGCACCTGATGGTGTACCCTACCTCTTCTCCTTTCTGGAGGCCCTTCTATTTCCTCTGTGAACACCTCTTTGAATCTCATGTTGAGCTCCTGACACACTTCACGGTCATTTCTTGTGACCTCCCCTCCTTCCTTCCTCAGCCTGATCACCTGGTCCTTGACTGTTGTTCTCCTCCTGATGTGGCTGTACAGCAGCTTTGGGTCAGATTTGGCTTTCGCTGCTATGTCATTCTCGTACTGTCTTTGGGCCTCCCTTCTGATCTGTGCATATTCATTTCTGGCTCTACGACTGCTCTCCTTATTCTCCGGGGTTCTTTGCCTTCTGTACTTCTTCCATTCCCTGGCACACTTGGTTTTGGCTTCCCTGCACCTTTGGGTGAACCATGGGCTCATCCTGTCTTTTTCGCTTCTCCTGTTACCCTTGGGTATAAACCTCTCCTCAGCTTCCTTGCAAATTGTTGTCACATATTCCATCATCGCATCTACTGACTTCCCTTCCATCTTCCATGTGGTGTGTGTGTGTGTGTGTGTGTGTGTGTGTGTGTGTGTGTGTGTGTGTATGTGTGTGTGTGGTGTGTGTGTGTGTGTGTGTGTGTGTGTGTGTGTGGTGTGTGTGTGTGTGTGTGTGTGTGTGTGGTGTGTGTGTGTGTGTGTGTGTGTGTGTATGTGTGTGTGTGTGTGTGTGTGGTGTGTGTGTGTGTGTATGTGTGTGTGTGTGTGTGTATGTGTGTGTGGTGTGTGTGTGTGTGTGGTGTGTGTGTGTGTGTGTGTGTGTGTGTATGTGTGTGTGTGGTGTGTGTGTGTGTGTGTGGTGTGTGTGTATGTGTGTGTGTGTGGTGTGTGTGTGTGTGTGTGTGGGGTGTGTGTGTGTGTGTGTGTGTGGTGTGTGTGTGTGTGTGTGTGTGTGTGGTGGTGTGTGTGTGTGTTGTGTGGTGTGTGTGTTTGTGTGTGTGTGTATGTGTGTGTGTGTGTGTGTATGTGTGTGTGTGTGGTGTGTGTGTGTGTGTGTGTGTGTGTGTGTGTATGTGTGTGTGTGGTGTGTGTGTGTGTGTGTGTGTGTGTGGTGTGTGTGTGTGTGGTGTGTGTGTGTGTGTGTGGTGTGTGTGTGTGTGTGTGTGTACTCACCTAATTGTACTCACCTAATTGTGGTTGCAGGGGTCGATACTCAGCTCCTGGCCCCGCCTCTTCGTTGTCCGCTACTGGGTCTCTGCTCTCCCTGCTCCATGAGCTTTATCATACCTCGTCTTAAAACTATGTATGGTTCCTGCCTCCACTATATCTTTCTCTAGACTATTCCACTTCCTGACTACTCTGTGGCTGAAGAAATGCTTCCTAACATCCCTTTGACTCATCTGAGTCTTCAGCTTCCAGTTGTGTCCCCTTGTTTCTGTGTTCCCTCTCTGGAACATCCATTCCCTGTCTACCTTGTCGATTCCCCGCAGTATTTTGTATGTCGTTATCATGTCTCCTCTGACCCTTCTTTCCTCCAGTGTTGTTAGTCCTATTTCCCTCAACCTTTCTTCATAGGACAGACCCCTGAGTTGTGGAACTAGCCGTGCAAACCTTTGCACTTTCTCTAGTTTCTTTACGTGCTTGACCAGGTGTGGGTTCCAGACTGGTGCTGCATATTCTAGTATGGGCCTGACGTACACGGTGTACAGTGTCTTGAACGATTCCTTGTTTAGGTAACGGAACGCTAATCTTAGGTTTGCCAGTCGTCCATATGCTGCGGCAGTTATCTGGTTGATGTGTGCCTCCGGAGACGTGCTTGGCGTTATACTCACCCCAAGGTCTTTCTCCTTTGCCGAGATTTGTAGCCCTTGTCCCTTGTGTATGTGTGTGTGTGTGGTGTGTGTGTGTGTGGTGTGTGTGTGTATGTGTGTGTGTGTGGTGTGTATGTGTGTGTGTGTGTGTGTGTGGTGTATGTGTGTGTGTGTGTGGTGTGTGTGTGTGTGTGTGGTGTGTATGTGTGTGTGTGTGTGTGTGGTGTGTATGTGTGTGTGTGTGGTGTATGTGTGTGTGTGTGTGTGGTGTGTTTGTGTGTATGGTGTGTGCGTAATGAGAAAACAGATACAAACATACAGAGGGACAAACCAAAACAAACAAGAAATATAAAGAAACATTAAGATAATTCGCAGTCGACAAATCACTGGGTAACACACTAGGTAACACACTAGGTAACACACTAGGTAACACATTAACACACTAGGTAACACACAAACACAAACGGTCTAAACATAACCAATAAACTAATAAAAAAAATGCCAATATTCATATATGTGTAAGAAAATGACATTTAAAATATCTGTCCTCCAAAAAAAATGTTGAAAAGAAAATGCTATAAAAAGTACCAGAGTAGAACAACGACAGGGTAAATATCTGCGGTTGTGAGTTGATCTTTTCTCCCCACCGAAGCTTTTCCCTGCAACAGTCTCAGATTTCTCCCCATTATTTCACTACCATCCTCTACCAAGAATACGCTGGTGCTAACATGATGCTCTAACGTCCCTTAAAATTCCCTTTATAAATTTCAGAATCAGTGTTGTACTGAAAAATTTCCATGTCACAAAAAATATATATGATTAATAATATCTACCAAAATGTTGAAGGTTGTTTCTATAAGATTCCATGTATAAATTGCAATGAACTCGATTTTGGGAAATGTGGACCGAATCGTGACTTGGATTACATAAACATTGATAAAGCGATAGAACTGGGCAAGATTCCGGTGCTCTGTATATTCACGGGAGAGGTTTTAATCACCCCAAATAACTGAATAAAACAAGAGAAGGACGTAGTAACAAGGAAAACAATGTCAAGCAAAACAATGTTTGAAAAAACTATTAAAATTAACTTTTTTAGAAAAAATTATGCTGATGACAGTTATAATGTAATGCCAGGATTGTATAAACTAGATTCATTCATAATACATCAAATTTGTGAGGATTATAAGGTGTCAACACCTGGGTATCTTTATTTGAAGACCTTTCTCCAGTTTGAGATGGTAGAAGATGAGATAATGAGTACTTAAAGCTGGAAGCAAGTGTTGTGTAGCCTAGTCTGGAGCAAGTAATTATATCCTCCACTGCCTTCTGTGTATAGTTCTGCGAGACTCACAGAGACTGATTACTTCCTCTTCCACTCTCCTCTGTTTCAATACCTTCAAACAGCCTCTTTATTAAACTGATGAATACACTGGTTAGCGAAACTTCTCCAAATATCCAGGTGTTACACATGTGTTTAATTTCTCATTATAACCTTTGTTGACAAAAAAAATCACCTTTAACTTGCACATCTTTCTTAACCTGTACTGCAGTACAGGTATATATATATATATATATATATATATATATATATATATATATATATATATATATATATATATAGAGTGTTGTTTTTTAAGAAGAGGAAAAAGCTTTCAGGAATGGTCAATGATTGAGCACATTGGCGCTCTTGTTCGTTGTTTTTGTACGTTAATTCTTTGGCAGCCTCGCTCAGCACACCTGCTCATTTGTACATGGTAATAATTCAACAACGGCACTTTGATTTTTGAAAATGTGTGTGAGTGAGAGAGAGAGAGAAAGAGAGGAGAGAGAGAGAGAGAGAGAGAGAGAGAGAGAGAGAGAGAGAGAGAGAGAGAGAGAGAGAGAGAGAGAGAGAGAGAGAGAGAGGAACGCTAGGCTCTTCATCAACATCCATCTAGGCCATATTTCCACCCTACTCCAAATTGAAGTTTACAAATATATGAAGCAATTTCCAACAGACGGATAGGTCTGGCTTCCTCCTTTGAAGCTGCAGTGGCCGTTGACTGCGCAACGTAATGTTGAGAAGCAACTTATTGATTCCCAGTGGAAACAATTGTCACCACCTCGTTATCACCAGCACAATGGTAAGAGAGGGACTCTCTGTAAGGTGAACCCTGGGGTGAAATCGTCGAGGGGTCTAATGCGAACGGTGGTTCGACCCCCCTCCCAGGAAGAGGTGGCGCTGACAATGAAGGGTAATGCTGGTGGGGATGGTCTGGGGATTGGAGTGGTGGTGATTGAAACGGTAGATAGATGGAACCACCAGTTCGAAACCTTTTCCAAGTAATGTAGTTCAAACGAACTTTTCTGATATCGGATCCGTGCTCACATTGCCTGTTGATTCACTGTCTTGAGAGAGAGAGAGACGGACCCTCAAAGCAGATTCCAACCTTAAAGCCAACAGGTATTATTTCACCTGTAGAGTCTGTTAAACGGAAACAGGAAGGGAAGGGAGGGGGGTGAAACGGGTCAATAATACCCTTGTGTTGTTCCTAGCTCTTGTGATCCTGTTATCCTGTTGAATATTCTGTTATCCTGTTGAATATTCTGTTATCCTGTTGAATATTCACGTGGTAGTTCCTGGTACGATAGTCACACCTACACGAAGAAAGTGAGACTCACTCTCTCCTGTTTTTGATGCTTGGATCATTATCTCCTCTCTCTCTCTCTCTCTCTCTCTCTCTCTCTCTCTCTCTCTCTCTCTGGGTATAAATACCAAATTGCATATTTTAGTATACTTAGGGGTGGAGTATACTGAATGAGAGTATACCCATTGGGGTATACTCAGTGGGAGTACTTACAGGTTTGATACGAAGAGAAGGTTAGCTCCAGTTGCTGGGATCGAGAGCCCTTGAAGGGTGACTGACAAGTAGGTAGACTGAGACGTAGACGGCAGACACATGACACAGCATGATACATGTGGGTGTGGATACATGCATTATAGGTGATAGAGTGAGGTTAGTGTGTGGATACATACACTGAAGGTGACATCATGAAGTTAGTGTGTGTGTGTGGATACATACACTGAAGGTGACATCATGAAGTTAGTGTGTGTGGATACATACACTGAAGGTGACATCATGAAGTTAGTGTGTGTGTGTGTGGATACATACACTTAAGGTGACATCATGAAGTTAGTGTGTGTGGATACATACACTGAAGGTGACATCATGAAGTTAGTGTGTGTGGATACATACACTGAAGGTGACATCATGAAGTTAGTGTGTGTGTGTGGATACATACACTGAAGGTGACATCATGAAGTTAGTGTATGTGGATACATACACTGAAGGTGACATCATGAAGTTAGTGTGTGTGTGTGGATACATACACTGAAGGTGACATCATGAAGTTAGTGTGTGTAGATACATACACTGAAGGTGACAGCATGAAGTTAGTGTGTGGATACATACACTGAAGGTGACATCATGAAGTTAGTGTGTGTGTGTGGATACATACACTGAAGGTGACATCATGAATTTAGTGTGTGTGGATACATACACTGAAGGTGACATCATGAAGTTAGTGTGGTGGATATATACACTGAAGGTGACAGCATGAAGTTAGTGTGTGTGGATACATACACTGAAGGTGACATCATGAAGTTAGTGTGTGTGGATACATACACAGAAGGTGACATCATGAAGTTAGTGTGTGTGTGGATACATACACTGAAGGTGACATCATGAAGTTAGTGTGTGTGGATACATACACTGAAGGTGACATCATGAAGTTAGTGTGTGTGTGTTTGGATACATACACTTAAGGTGACATCATGAAGTTAGTGTGTGTGTGGATACATACACTGAAGGTGACATCATGAAGTTAGTGTGTGTGGATACATACACTGAAGGTGACATCATGAAGTTAGTGTGTGTGTGTGGATACATACACTGAAGGTGACATCATGAAGTTAGTGTGTGTGGATACATACACTGAAGGTGACATCATGAAGTTAGTGTGTGTGTGTGGATACATACACTGAAGGTGACATCATGAAGTTAGTGTGTGTAGATACATACACTGAAGGTGACAGCATGAAGTTAGTGTGTGTGGATACATACACTGAAGGTGACATCATGAAGTTAGTGTGTGTGTGTGGATACATGCACTGAAGGTGACATCATGAATTTAGTGTGTGTGGATACATACACTGAAGGTGACATCATGAAGTTAGTGTGTGTGGATATATACACTGAAGGTGACAGCATGAAGTTAGTGTGTGTGGATACATACACTGAAGGTGACATCATGAAGTTAGTGTGTGTGGATATATACACTGAAGGTGACAGCATGAAGTTAGTGTGTGGATACATACACTGAAGGTGACATCATGAAGTTAGTGTGTGTGGATACATACACTGAAGGTGACAGTATGAAGTTAGTGTGTGTGGATACATACACTGAAGGTGACATCATGAAGTTAGTGTTGAAGCATATGAGAACAGTTCTGACATGAATTTCAGTGTGTCGTTGCATGTGCAATAGAACCCCAATTATTACAGTGTGTGTGTATGTGTGTGTGTGTGTGTGTGTGTGTGTACTCACCTAATTGTGGTTGCAGGGGTCGAGACTCAGCTCCTGGCCCCGCCTCTTCGCTGTCTGCTACTGGGTCTCTGCTCTCCCTGCTCCATGAGCTTTATCATACCTTGTCTTAAAACTATGTATGGTTCCTGCCTCCACTATATCTTTCTCTAGTCCATTCCACTTCCTGACTACTCTGTGGCTGAAGAAATGTTTCCTGACATCCCTTTGACTCATCTGAGTCTTCAGCTTCCAGTTGTGTCCCCTTGTTTCTGTGTTCCCTCTCTGAAACAACCTGTCACTATCTACCTTGTCAATTCCCGCAGTATTTTGTATGTCGTTATCATGTCTCCTCTGATCCTTATTTCCTCCAGTGTTGTTAGTCCTATTTCCCTCAATCTTTCTTCATAAGACAGACCCCTGAGTTGTGGAACTAACCTTGTCGCAAACCTTTGCACTTTCTCTAGTTTCCTTACGTGCTTGACCAGGTGTGGGTTCCAGACTGGTGCTGCATATTCTAGTATGGGCCTGACGTATACGGTATACAGTGTCTTGAACGATTCCTTGTTAAGGTAACGGAACGCTAATCTAAGGTTTGCCAGACGCCCATATGCTGCCGCAGTTATCTGGTTGATGTGTGCCTCCGGAGACGTGCTTGGCGTTATACTCACTCCAAGGGCTTTCTCCTTTGCCGAGGTTTGTAGCCTTTGTCCGCCTAGCTTGTACTCTGTCAGCGGTCTTCTTTGCTCTTCTCCGATCCTCATGACTTTGCATTTGGAAGGATTGAATTCGAGAAGCCAACTGCTAGACCAGATGTCGAGCTTGTCCAGGTCTGTTTGCAGCCCTGCCTGGTCCTCTTCCGATGTGATTCTCTTCATTATTTTCACATCATCCGCGAATAGAGACACTTCTGAGTCTATCCCGTCCGTCATGTCATTTACATATACCAGGAATAACACTGGTCCTAGGACTGACCCCTGCGGTACACCGCTCGTCACAGGCGCCCACTGTGATACCTCACCACGCACCATGACCCGTTGTTGCCTCCCTTTGAGGTATTCCCTGATCCATTCCAGTGCCCTTCCTGTTATACCTGCTTGTTCTTCCAACTTCTTTACTAATCTCATGTGAGGAACTGTGTCGAAGGCCTTCCTGCAGTCCAGGAAAATGCAATCAACCCACCCTTCTCTCTCCTGCCTTACCTGTGTGTGTGTGTGTGTGTGTGTGTGTGAACTCACCAACATGCGTAATAAACACTTTTATTTGGCATACTGTGTTGTTGAACTGCCCTTCCAGGTTTGGAGGTATATTGTGGGTACCCATGTCTGTCTTGTCTGTCTGTCTGTGAGTGTTTTGTTCGTCAGGAAATAGGTCCCCTGACGCTGGTCTGTGTCAGGTGGTGACCTGCTGGCTGCTTGGGAACACAGATATGTCTTGAGATGCTATTCTCTCTCTCTCTCTCTCTCTCTCTCTCTCTCTCTCTCTCTCTCTCTCTCTCTCTCTCTCTCTCTCTCTCTCTCTCTCTCTCTCCCTAACTCGACGCAGTAGGTACAAATGGAGACCATGTACCTATTTCCCTC
Source organism: Cherax destructor (assembly GCA_009830355.1). Taxonomy (NCBI): domain Eukaryota; kingdom Metazoa; phylum Arthropoda; class Malacostraca; order Decapoda; family Parastacidae; genus Cherax; species Cherax destructor. Next base: position 495,584 of record WNWK01000392.1, read on the forward strand.
CCTTGTGTCAGGACTTGTCAGTGTTGTGGTCAGATTACATCCAATGTATACACACACACACACACCATAGTGTGTATATATATACACTGAGAGATATGCACCTCTCAGTATGCATATATCGAGATTAAATACAAAACTGACGGTATATATATGCAGATACACACCTGCCAATATATATATATATTTTTTTTTTTTTTTTTTTCAACAAGTCGGCCGTCTCCCACCGAGGCAGGGTGACCCAAAAAGAAAGAAAATCCCCAAAAAGAAAATACTTTCATCATCATTCAACACTTTCACCACACTCATACATAATCACTGTCTTTGCAGAGGAGCTCAGATACGACAGCTGAGAAAAGTCCTTCCCAGCTGTCACTATCTCAGACCCCTCCTTTAAAGTGCAGGCATTGTACTTCCCATTTCCAGGACTCAAGTCCAACTAAATCAATTAACTGGTTTCCCTGAATCCCTTCACAAAATGTTACCCTGCTCACACTCCAACAGATCGTCATGTCCCAAAAACCATTCGTCTCCATTCACTCCTATCTAACACGCTCACACATGCTTGCTGGAAGTCCAAGCCCCTCGCCCACAAAACCTCCTTTACCCCTTCCCTCCAACCTTTTCTAGGACGACCCCTACCCCGCCTTCCTTCCCCTACAGATTTATACGCTCTCCAAGTCATTCTATTTTGATCCATTCTCTCTAAATGACCAAACCACCTCAACAACCCTCTTCAGCCCTCTGACAAATACTTTTAGTAACTCCACACCTTCTCCTAATTTCCACATTCCGAATTTTCTGCATAATATTTACACCACACATTGCCCTTAGACAGGACATCTCCACTGCCTCCAGCCTCCTCCTCGCTGCAGCATTTGCAACCCATGCTTCACACCCATATAAGAGTGTTGGTACCACTATACTTTCGTACATTCCCTTCTTTGCCTCCATGGATAACGTTTTTGTCTCCACAGATACCTCAATGCACCACTCACCTTTTTCCTTCATCAATTCTATGGTTAACCTCATCCTTCATAAACCCATCCGCTGACACGTCAACTCCCAAATATCTGAAAACATTTACTTCTTCCATAATCCCTCTCTCCAATGTGATATCCAATTTTTCTTTATTTAAATCGTTTGATACCCTCATCACCTTACTCTTATCTATGTTCACTTTTAACTTTCTACCTTTACACACTCTCCCAAACTCGTCCACTAACCTTTGCAACTTTTCTTTAGAATCTCCCATAAGCACAGTATCATCAGCAAAAAGTAACTGTGTCAACTCCCATTTTGCATTTAATTCTCCATAATTTAATCCCACCCCTCTCCCCAACACCCTAGCATTTACTTCTTTTACAACCCCATCTATAAATATATTAAACAACCATGGTGACATTACACATCCCTGTCTAAGACCTACTTTTACCGGGAAGTAATCTCCTCTCTCCTACACACCCTAACCTGAGCCTCACTATCCTCATAAAAACTCTTTACAGCCTTCAGTAACTTACTACCTATTCCATACACTTGCAACATTTGCCACATTGCTCCCCTATCCACTCTATCATATGCCTTTTCTAAATCCATAAATGCAATAAAAACTTCTCTACCTTTATCTAAATACTGTTCACATATATGCTTCACTGTAAACACTTGATCTACACATCCCCTACCCACTCTAAAGCCTCCTTGCTCATCTGCAATCCTACTCTCTGTCTTACCTCTAATTCTTTCAATAATAACCCTGCCATACACTTTACCTGGTATACTCAGTAAACTTATTCCCCTATAATTTTTACACTCTCTTTATCCCCTTCCCTTTATATAAAGGAACTATACATGCTCTCTGCCAATCCCTAGGTACCTTCCCTCTTTCATACATTTATTAAACAAAAATACCAACCACTCCAGCACTATATCCCCCTGCTTTTAACATTTCTGTCATGATTCTGTCAATTCCAGCTGCTTTACCCCTTTCATTCTACGTAATGCCTCACGCACCTCCCCCACACTCACATCCTGCTCTTCTTCACTCCTAAACGATGTTGTACCTCCCTGGCCAGTACATGAAATTACCGCCTCCCTTTTTCATCGACATTTAAAAGTTCCTCAAAATATTCCCGCCATCTACCCAATACCTCCAGCTCCCCATCTACTAACTCCCCTACTCTGTTTTTAACTGACAAATCCATTCGTTCCCTAGGCTTTCTTACCTTGTGTATCTCACTCCAAAATTTTTTCTTGTTTTCAGCAAAATTTCTTGACAGAGCCTCTCCCATTCTTTCATCCGCTCTTCTTTGCACTCTCTCACCACTCTCTTCACCTTTCTTTTACTCTCCATATACTCTGCTCTTCTATTAACACTTCTGTTTTGTAAAAACCTCTCATAAGCTACCTTTTTATCTTTTATCACACCCTTTACTTCTTCATTCCACCACTCACTCCTCTTTCCTCCTGCACCCACCCTCCTATAGCCACAAACTTCTGCCCCACATTCTAATACTGCATTTTTAAAACTATCCCAACTCTCTTCAACCCCCCCACTACTCCTACTTGCACTAGCCCACCTTTCTGCCAATAGTTGCATATATATATATGTGTGTGTGTATATATATATATATATATTTTGTATCTCTCAGTGTAAATACACTGACGCTTGCACAGTTGATAGGCCTTAAGCCTAACAAACCAAGCGAGAGGAGTGACTTAGAGTCAAAGAGAAAATAGCCTGACAAATCTCTCTCTCTCTCTCTCTCTCTCTCTCTCTTTTTTTTTTTTTTTCCCCCCCCCCCCTCTCTCTCTCTCTCTCTCTCTCTCTCTCTCTCTCTCTCTAAGCCTCTTTAGCACCACAATAGCATATCAGAAAACGCTAATCACAAAAACTGGATAATCCGTGACGTCATTAATTAGTAATCAGGTAATCAGGTGACTAATTACACATGCCCGTGTGACACTCAGATAATTACTGATTGCCTCGTTATAGTCCAGTTAATGCTCGTTCAGGTACTGTTGAATCTCTGAGTATTTTATTGATTTGTGTGTTGATATTGTGGTGATTTGTGTGTTGTTATTTTGTGGTGATTTGTGTGTTGTGATATTGTTATGATTTGTGTGTTGTGATATTGTGGTGATTTGTGTGTTGTGATATTGTGGTGATTTCTGTGTTGTTATTTTGTGGTGATTTGTGTGTTGTGATATTGTAGTGATTTGTGTGTTGTGATATTGTGGTGATTTGTGTGTTGTGATATTGTGGTGATTTCTGTGTTGTGATATTGTGATGTGTTTTAGGACGTTGTATTGTGGTGATATATGTGTTGTGATATTGTGGTGATTTGTGTTTTGTGTCAGGGAAGTTTGTGATTTTTAATGTTAATTATAGTTAATAATAATATAATAATAATAATAATAATGATAATAATACTTATTATAATATAATAAAGTAATAGCAATAATAATTCATCAATATTTACAATATGCTTCTGGTGTTTGTACTCCGTTTTCGGTCTTCTTTATCCTCAAGCCAAGACCATACATGCTGACGTAACTATCAGATGTATGGTCTTGCTTTATCTCTTCTCCCTCTCACTTACTCTCTTCCCTTGCTTCTTCCTTTTCCATCCCTTCCCTCTTTTTCTCCTCGTTTCCCCTCACCCTCACGGGTCTCCCTTATATAAAAATAATGTTATTAGATGTGTCTCTACGGCAGTCCCTGACGTGTTGGTACACACGTGTGTACTCACCTAATTATGGTTGCAGGGGTCGATTCATAGCTCCTGGCCCCGCCTCTTTACTGGCCACTACTAGGTCACTCCCTCCCTGCTCCGTGAGCTTTATCATACCTCTTCTTAAACCTATGTATGGATCCTGCCTCCACCACCTTTCCAGACTATTCCACTTCCTGACAACTATGTGACTGAAGAAATACTTCCTAACATCCCTGTGACTCATCTGAGTCTTCAACTTTGAATTGTGACCCCTTTTTTCTGTGTCCCCTCTCTGGAACATCGTGTCTCTGTCCACCTTGTCGATTCCTCTCAGTATTTTATATGTCGTTATCATGTCCTCCTTGTCCCTCTTGTCCTCCAGTGTGTGTGTGTGTGTGTGTGTGTGTGTGTGTGTGTGTGATTGTTTAGACTCGTTTAATTCACGTCTAATTCCTCTTCCTAACGGAGGAAGGGAGGGAAGGGTGAATTAATGGGAGTTTAGAACAAGCTATTGATGGGAGAGAGAGAGAGTATTTTATTGTATTTCACCGTCCACTACACGGAATGAATAGAGGCAAATAATTTTGACAGTTTATAAAGTAGTAGAAGTAATAGTAGTAGTAATAATAATAATAATAATAATAATAATATTTCTGGCTGAAGTCAGAGACACGGCACCTCTCGTGGGATACTTAATATTACAAAGGCTTGCAAGTTGTTAACAGTGATGCTGAGTGTCAAGTTTTGTTGAGATTCTCTCTCTCTCTCTCTCTCTCTCTCTCTCTCTCTCTCTCTCTCTCTCTCTCTCTCTCTCTCTCTCTCTCTCTCTCTCTCTCTGCAGGACACATCTCAAAACTAACTTACCAATAGATATAGCGGAAAACATTTCGCTCCTTTCTGGACCATTATCTAGTACAAGATGGGTCGAAACATCGACTAGTTTTATCTCCAGTATTGTGGGTTGTGAATTGTTTCAGCCATGGTATTCTGTGTTAACTGTGAATTATTTGCAGCCATGGTATTGTGTTACCTGTGAATTGTTGTAGCCATGGTATTGTGTTACCTATGAATTGTTGCAGCCATGGTATTGTGTGTTACCTATGAATTGTTGCAGCCATGGTATTGTGTGTTACCTATGAATTGTTGCAGCCATGGTATTGTGTGTTACCTTTGAATTGTTGTAGCCATGGTATTGTGTTACCTGTGAATTGTTGTAGCCATGGTATTGTGTGTTACCTGTGAATTGTTGTAGCCATGGTATTGTGTGTTACCTGTGAATTGTTGTAGCCATGGTATTGTGTTACCTGTGAATTGTTGTAGCCATGGTATTGTGTTACCTGTGAATTGTTGTAGCCATGGTATTGTGTGTTACCTGTGAATTGTTGTAGCCATGGTATTGTGTTACCTGTGAATTGTTGCAGCCATGGTATTGTGTTACCTGTGAATTGTTGTAGCCATGGTATTGTGTTACCTGTGAATTGTTGTAGCCATGGTATTGTGTTACCTGTGAATTGTTGCAGCAATGGTATTGTGTTACCTGTGAATTGTTGCAGCCATGGTATTGTGTTACCTGTGAATTGTTGTAGCCATTGTATTGTGTGTTACCTGTGAATTGTTCAAGCCATGGTATTGTGTGTTGTAAATTACTCCTGCTATGGTATTTTTGACTTGTCAAGTCTCCATGCGAGATTTCCTGTCGGGAAGACTATAGTTAAAAAAAATAATGAATAGTCAGACAAGTGGAAGATGATAGTGAATGTTGTGAGGGACTGGTGAAGATGATAGTGAATGTTGTGAGGGACTCTGGTGGAAGATGATAGTGAACGTTGTGAGGGACTGGTGGAAGATGATAGTGAATGTTGTGAGGAACTCTGGTGGAAGATGATAGTGAACGTTGTGAGGGACTGGTGGAAGATGATAGTGAATGTTGTGAGGAACTCTGGTGGAAGATGATAGTGAACGTTGTGAGGGACTGGTGGAAGATGATAGTGAATGTTGTGAGGGACTTTGGTGGAAGATGATAGTGAATGTTGTGAGGGACTGGTGGAAGATGATAGTGAATGTTGTGAGGGACTCTGGTGGAAGATGATAGTGAATGTTGTGATGGACTGGTGGAAGATGATAGTGAATGTTGTGAGGGACTCTGGTGGAAGATGATAGTGAACGTTGTGAGGGACTGGTGGAAGATGATAGTGAATGTTGTGAGGGACTGGTGGAAGATGATAGTGAATGTTGTGAGGGACTGGTGGAAGATGATAGTGAATGTTATGAGGGACTGGTGGAAGATGATAGTGAATGTTGTGAGGGACTCTGGTGGAAGATGATAGTGAATGTTGTGAGGGACTCTGGTGGAAGATGATAGTGAATGTTGTGAGGGACTGGTGGAAGATGATAGTGAATGTTGTGAGGGACTGGTGGAAGATGATGGTGAATGTTGTGAGGGACTCTGGTGGAAGATGATAGTGAATGTTGTGAGGGACTCTGGTGGAAGATGATAGTGAATGTTGTGAGGGACTGGTGGAAGATGATAGTGAATGTTGTGAGGGACTCTGGTGGAAGATGATAGTGAATGTTGTGAGGGACTCTGGTGGAAGATGATAGTGAATATTAGGAGGGACTCTGGTGGAAGATGATAGTGAATGTTGTGAGGGACTGGTGGAAGATGATAGTGAATATTGGGAGGGACTGGTGGAAGATGATAGTGAATATTGTGAGGGACTCTGGTGGAAGATGATAGTGAATATTAGGAGGGACTCTGGTGGAAGATGATAGTGAATGTTGTGAGGGACTGGTGGAAGATGATAGTGAATGTTGTGAGGGACTCTGGTGGAAGATGATAGTGAATATTAGGAGGTACTCTGGTGGAAGATGATAGTGAATGTTGTGAGGGACTCTGGTGGAAGATGATAGTGAATGTTGTGAGGGACTCTGGTGGAAGATGATAGTGAATATTGTGAGGGACTCTGGTGGAAGATCACGGAAACACTGAACTCTCTCACAGCCACAAATCTAGAACACAAAGAGAACCTCAGTGGTTGAACCTCACTGTGGAGGAGGGCAGCAATGAATAAGAAAACAGGAAAAATATAAAAAAAACGGGAAGGCGGAGTAATGAAGAATAAGGGAGAGAGAGAGAGAGAGAGAGAGAGAGAGAGAGAGCTGATGTAGGTAACAGCTCTTATTGTAAATAAAGTTAGGAACCTTAACTTAGCCTTGTAAAACACTGTGTAAGAGAGAGAGAGAGAGAGAGAGAGAGAGAGAGAGAGAGATGAGGTTATTGAGGATTATTGAGGTATTCTTAAGATTATTACACGAACACACACACACACACACACACACACACACACACACACAGTAGAGAGACAGGCCCAGGAACTGCGCATCGACCCCTGCAACCACAAATAGGTAAGAACACACACACAGGTACGATAAAGCTCTTGGAGCAGGGAGCGAATGGACCTAGTAACGACCAGTGAAGAGGCGGTGCCAGGAGCTGTAATTCGACCTCTGCAACCACAAATAGGTTAGTACACACACACACATGCAAACAGGATAAAACGAGAGAGTAAGCATCACTGGGTAGGGCCGGAGGGCGCGATCTATAGCTCTTTGTATTCTCAAAGATCAGAATTCTGCAGCACACCAGAGAGCTAGAGCTCTGTGTGTGTGTGTGTGTGTGTGTGTGTGTGTGTGTGTGTGTGTGTGTTTCTGAGTCTCCGTTTGTGTGTTTTGCTTGTTTGTTTTTTGTTGGTTGGATATATGGGTGGCTAACAGCCACCTTTGATCCTTGCTTGCTTGTTTTGATCCTTGCTTGCTTGTTTTCATCCTAGTTTGCTTGCTTTGATCCTTGCTTGCTTGTTTTGATCCTTGCTTGCTTGTTTTCATCCTAGTTTGCTTGCTTTGATCCTTGCTTGCTTGTTTTGATCCTTGCTTGCTTGTTTTGATCCTTGATTGCTTGCTTTGATCCTTGCTTGCTTGTTTTGATCCTTGCTTGCTTGTTTTCATCCTAGTTTGCTTGTTTTGATCCTTGCTTGCTTGTTTTGATCCTTGCTTGCTTGTTTTGATCCTTGCTTGCTTGTTTTGATCCTTGCTTGCTTGTTTTGATCCTTGCTTGCTTGCTTTGATTCTAGCTTGCTTGCTTTGATCTTTCCTGCTTGTTTTGATCCTTGCTTGCTTGCTTTGATTCTTGCTTGCTTGCTTTGATCCTTGCTTGCTTGTTTTGATCCTTGCTTGCTTGCTTTGATCCTTGCTTGCTTGTTTTGATCCTTGATTGCTTGTTTTGATCCTTGCTTGCTTGTTTTGATCCTTGCTTGCTTGCTTTGATCCTTGCTTGCTTGCTTTGATCTTTCCTGCTTGTTTTGATCCTTGCTTGCTTGCTTTGATTCTTGCTTGCTTGCTTTGATTCTTGCTTGCTTGCTTTGATTCTTGCTTGCTTGCTTTGATCCTTGCTTTCTTAGTTGTTTGTTATCTTAATTGTTTTTCTTAGTTACTTGTTAAATAAACAAGTTGGTAACCCACTTAATTAGTTGATAACCTCACATAATTAGGTGGTACCTGGAGTTTACCTGGAGAGAGTTCCAGGGGTCAACGCCCCCGCGCCCCGGTCTGTCACCATGCCTCATGGTGGATCAGAGCCTGATCAACCAGGCTGTTACTGCTGGTAACCTCAATTAATTGATAACCTCACTTAATAAGTTGATAACCTCACCTAATTAATTGATAACCTCACTTAACCTTGCTAACCTCAGCGTAATGTTATTTAATATAATTTTACACTGAACTATCTTAGCTCAACCTAAATTTTAGTTGGTGTTTTTAACGATCAATCTAATGTATAAACTCCACTAAATTAGACAAATGTTCGTTGCTATATAAGCTAAGTCAAGAAACTCTGCCTAAAAAGCAAGACATGAACATTCACAAATCCCCACAGCAAAGCTATAAATGTTGTGATTCCTGTGGAATACATGTATTACCTAATATTTACGAGCCGACGGTAATGTAGGGTAGAAGCCGGGTACTATAACACTTTTTATTACACCCGGTTTCCAGGAGTTTTTCTTTTACATTCTTATTGAGGTCCGGGGTTCGATCCCCGGTACGGGTGGCAACATTAGGACGTGTCTCCTTAAGATACCTGCTGTCCAGGTTCACCTAGCAGTGAAATAGGTACCTGGGTGTTGGTTGCATCCTAGGACAAAATTAACCTCATTTGCCGGAAATGCTCAGCATAAGAAGGGGCTTTCTATATAGTATTGTGTCATTGATGTCAGCTAGACCTGTATACCTTGTGCATGTACTTGTAGAAATAAAGATTGTTATTATTATTATTATTATTATTATTATTATTATTATTATTATTATTATTATTATTATTATTGTTATTATTATTATTATTATTATTATTATTATTATTATTATTATTATTATTATTATATAGCACTTCGCTCACACTCCAGCAGCAAGTTACCTTTCATGGACAATTCAATTCGTTTTTATAATTGAGTTGATATGCATCAATAATAACTTGAATCTGATTGGCTGTCCTAACCGTGGGTTTACTCTTTAGTCTACTTTTCTATTGGCTAATTAATTTTGTTGTTGTATACAGGCGCCGTATAACGTGTATAGATTCTACATCACCTGGAGCATGGCGGGGGTTGAGTTTGATCTGAGGGAGTGGAGTACTGGTGTATTTCAGAAGTCACACTCCTCTGAGTAAGACAGTGAAGCAGTATAAGTGTGTGTGTGTGTATGTGTGTGTGTGTTGTGTGTGTGTGTGTGTGTATGTGTGTGTGTGTTGTGTGTGTGTGTGTGTGTGTGTTTGTGTATGTGTGTGTAAATGAGGTAAATAAAGCCGGATATTACTTTGATCAAAAGCCTAAGATTTCACACACACACACACACACACACACACACACACACACACACACACACACACACACACACACACACACACACAAGGGGTCACAATTGGAAGTTGAAGACTCATATGAGTCAAAGGGATGTTAGGAAGTATTTCTTCAGTCATAGAGTTGTCAGGAAGTGGAATAGCCTAGAAAGTGACGTAGTGGAGGCAGGAACCATACATAGTTTTAAGACAAGGTTTGATAAAGCTCATGGAGCAGGGAGAGAGAGGACCTAGTAGCAATCAGTGAAGAGGCGGGGCCAGGAGCTATGACTCGACCCCTGCAACCACAAATAGGTGAGTACACACACACTGCCTCACACTTAATACGTTACATTTTGAGTGCCAATATTAATTAAGTCACTGCTAGGGGGGTACCATCAAGTTGCAAATGTTAGGTCACAAAAATGTTGCAAGCTTGTAATGATCAATTAAAAATATTAATGGTGACAGTCATAATATTTTTGAAAATGATTTTACTCTGATAGTTTATTATATATATATATATATATATATATATATATATATATATATATATATATATATATATATATATGTATATATATATATATATAATATATATATGTGTGTGTGTGTGTATGTGTGTATGTATGTGTGTGTGTGATATATACCACTGCCAGTCTTACTACTACTACTACTACTGTTACTACTACTACTACAACTACTACTGTTACTACTACTACTACTGCTAGTATTTCTACTACTACTACTGTTACTACTACTATTAACACTACTATTACTACCACTACTACTACTGTTACTATTTCTACTACTGTTACTACTGCTACTACTACTACTACTACTACTACTACTACTACTACTACTGTTACTATTACTACTACTGTTATTATTACTATTACTGTTACTACTACTACTAGTATTACTCTTATTATTACTACTGTTATGACTACTATTAGTGCTACTATAATTACTACTACTGCTATTACTACTAATACTACTATTACTACTGCCACTACTACTACTATCACCACCACCAGTACTAATACTACTCCTGCTATTAATACTACTAGTAGTAGTGTCATTGAGGCGTAAGGGAAGATGGTAAAGGGAAAGACGGAAAAAAGAAAAATGGAAGAGAAAAGGAAAGAGAAAGAAAAGTAAAGTGGGAAAGAAGGAAGGAGGGGAGGGGGAGAGAATGGGGTAAAGGGAGGGGAGAGGGTAGGGAAGTGAGAGGGGAAGGAGGGAGGGGAGAGGGGAGGGTGAATGTCAACAACACATAACACATTACAGCTCACACTCCTGACACACTTAATTACAAACTTTTGACGTAACTCACAACTGTGTGTGTGTGTGTGTGTGTTTGTGTGTGTGTGTGTGTGTGTGTACACAGTAGTGTGTACACAGTGAGTATATACAACTTAATTTCAAGGTAATAATGGTTGTCGATTAATGAGGCTAGTTAATGACATTTACAAAAAATAATAATAATAATAATAATAAATGTTTAATTATCAGATGAACATTATTCACATGCTAATGTGATTGTAATTATTTCGTCTGTGTTGTCAACACAACACTATGTGTCAGCGAGTCCAGGAGTAATGTCTGCCTTGCTTAATTCCACACTTGCTTCGTTTATTTCCAGACTTGCTTCACTTTATTCCACACTTGCTTCACTTATTTCCAGACTTGTTTCACTTAATTCCACACTTGCTTCACTTATTTCCAGACTTGTTTCACTTAATTCCACACTTGCTTCACTTATTTCCAGACTTGTGTCAATTAATTCCAGACTTATTTCCAGATTTCGCTTAATTTTAGACTTGTTTCACATGTTTCCAGACTTCGCATAATTCCAGACTTGCTTCACTTAATTTACTTAATCAACTAGTATATACTGTGATTCAAGATCAGGGAATATTTGTCTTACTGACAAATATTCCCTGATTCACAAAGGCTTCTGATTCACAGAAGTTGTGATTCAGAAACAGTTCAAACATTTCCCCTGGTGGTGAAATCCAATAATATTAGATGGTAATTTTCACTGTATAGCCACACTCAGTACACTCACTCACTCAACACACTCAGTACACTCACTCACTCAACACACTCAGTACACTCACCCACTCAGTACACTCACTTACTCAACACATTCACTCAACACACTCACTCAACACACTCACCTCACTCATCACCACACACTTCTTATCATTATGTTCATTTGTGTGATAGATTACTCATCACTGGTGACTGATGATGAACAAATGGATATTCATGTCAGATATTGTCAGCAGTGTGTATTCTGACACACTCATTA
>WNWK01000392.1:510000-514833 GCA_009830355.1 Cherax destructor
TCGCAGAGTTACTCTCACTAAGAACACTCGCAGAGTTACTCTCACTAAGAACACTCGCAGAATTACTGTCACTAAGAACACTCGCAGAGTTACTCTCACTAAGAACACTCGCAGAGTTACTCTCACTAAGAACACTCGCAGAGTTACTCTCACTAAGAACACTCGCAGAGTTACTCTCACTAAGAACACTCGCAGAGTTAAGCTTGTGAGGACCTGCACTCTTCATTTCCTTCCTAACATCTAATTTAAATAGTATATAGAACAGTTTCTAACTATCAATGTAGACGTCACCGTGGGGCGGTGTAGCAGGTGCTACATGTGCTAGTAGCAGGTGCTACATGTACTACTAGCAGGTGCTACATGTGATACTAGCAGGTGGTACATGTACTACTAGCAGGTGGTACATGTACTACTAGCAGGTGCTACATGTGCTACTAGCAGGTGGTACATGTACTACTAGCAGGTGGTACATGTACTACTAGCAGGTGGTACATGTACTACTAGCAGGTGGTACATGTGCTACTAGCAGGTGGTACATGTACTACTAGCAGGTGGTACATGTACTACTAGCAGGTGCTACATGTACTACTAGCAGGTGGTACATGTACTACTAGCAGGTGGTACATGTGCTACTAGCAGGTGGTACATATGCTACTAGCAGGTGCTACATGTGCTACTAGCAGGTGGTACATGTACTACTAGCAGGTGGTACATGTACTACTAGCAGGTGGTACATGTACTACTAGCAGGTGGTACATGTACTACTAGCAGGTGGTACATGTACTACTAGCAGGTGGTACATGTACTACTAGCAGGTGGTACATGTGCTACTAGCAGGTGGTACATATGCTACTAGCAGGTGCTACATGTGCTACTAGCAGGTGCTACATGTGCTACTAGCAGGTGGTACATGTACTACTAGCAGGTGGTACATGTGCTACTAGCAGGTGGTACATATGCTACTAGAAGGTGCTACATGTGCTACTAGCAAGTGCTACATGTGCTACTAGCAGGTGGTACATGTGCTACTAGGATAAACAGGCACTGACCAGCAGTGAAAGCTGGTTGTTAAATGTAACAATAAGATTTTGGTGTAAAATGCCTTTAAATATTTTGCAAGTGTCGACACTGCAGCGGGGAACCCACATAAAAATGGATTCATAACTTCATGTTGGGCCCGCATGGATGCGGCCCCAACGTGCGGCCCTCGAGCCGCAGGTTGGGGCCCCCTACTCTATATCGTCGTAAGCAGATTACGTATTCTAAGACTTACCAACAAGCTGGTCAGGCTTAGAGAACATTTTGGATTTATTTGGCTTGGGTGGGTCCCAGTTTTTTCCCGGGATAGAAATTGGGAAAATTTAAATTGTAATTTGTGATAATTTCTGAGTCTCATCTGATAGCCTTTAACACTACAACGCTGATAGCTTGGTAGTGCAGTTTCTGAGTGGCTTTAAGCTTCTCGATGAACAAAAATTGGTACAGTACCCGGACTGGAACAATACACAGATAACCCGCACATAGAGAGTAGTTGATGACGACGTTTCGGCCGGGCTGGTTACTGGTCCATGTCGGACCGAAACGTCGTCATTAGTTTCTCTCGCGGGTTATTGTTCCGGTCACGGTATTGTGTGATCTTTTTCGTGTTCTTTATGTAATTGTTCATATACACGGAGGGTGAAGCGCTAAACCCGTCGGGGGGTTATACAGCGTCTGTATCTCTACCTTTAACTGGGGCTGGATCAAATCGTACGTGGATCAAAACCTATTTGGATCAAATTCTACTTAGATTAAATATTACTTGGATCAAAACCTACTTGGATCAAATCCTAATTGGATCAAAACCCATTTGGATAAAATCCTACTTGTAACAAAACCTACTTGGATCAAATCCTACTTGGATCGAATTCTACTTGAATCAAAACCTATTTGGATCAAATTCTACTTGGGTCAGATCCTACTTGCATCAAACTCTACATTACTGAAAGGGGATCCGGTACTGTTGTTAAAAGCCTTCACCAACGTTGCAGACTCAGTAAGCTGTAACACCAACAAAAAGTGCAAAGCTGTGCTGACAGACGTGAGCTGACAGCTTAATCTCACGAGATTCAAGCCCTCAGCTTGAAGGGTAAGCATGAATTGTCAACTTGAAGGGTCAGTTTGAAGGGTAAGCTTGAAGGATCAACTTGAAGGTTAAGCTTGAAGAGAAAGCTTGAAAGGTCAGCTTGAAGGCTCAGCTTGAAGAGTTAGCTTGAAGGGCTAGCTTGAAGGGGTCACTTTGAAGGGTAAGCTTGAAGGGTCGGCTTGAAGGGTAAGCTTGAAGAGAAAGCTTGAAAGGTCAGCTTGAAGGGTTAGCTTGAAGGGACAGCTTGAAGGGACAGCTTGAAGGGTCAGCTTGAAGAGTCATTTTGAAGGGACAGCTTGAAGGGACAGCTTGAAGGGTCAGCTTGAAGAGTCAGCTTGAAGAGAGAGCTTGAAGGGTCAGCTTGAAGGGTCAGCTTGAAGGGACAGCTTGAAGGGTCAGCTTGAAGGGTCAGCTTGAAGGAACAGCTTGAAGGGTTAGCTTGAAGGGTCAGCTTGAATAGGACATTGTCATTGTTGCAATGCCATGATCAGAATAACTTGATTTTTGATGGATTATGTTGATACCTCTAGGTCGTGCGCCCGATACTCCAGGTCGTGCGTCGGATACCCCAGGTCGTGCGTCGGATACCCCAGGTCGTGCGACGGAAACCTCCAGGAAATCCAACTTGGGGTGCATAGAACTCTCCGGAACTGCAGGACGTCCCAGGACTCCTGCAGGACCTCACAGGACTCCTGCAGGACCTCCCAGGACTCCTGCAGGACTCTCCATTATACTTGATGCTTCAATCGTGAAAATACTAAGTGCCTGGCGACCTTAAATACGAAATTTTTCCACTGCCCTAAAATGTGCCTGAGGGCGAGAGAGAGAGAGAGAGAGAGAGAGAGAGAGAGAGAGAGAGAGAGAGTGAGAGAGGGACAGTTTTCAATAGTAATGTTAACATTTATCACCTTAAAAACATTCACCTGAACTCAGGTTATCATTCTACCTTCGTTTATACGTACAATAACTTTGATTTATTTAACCTCTGTAATATGCATAAATTTTCTTCGCTGTTTATGAAAACTTTCATGAAATTCGCCTCCAATTCTCATAAATTTTCAAGTGACTAAACTCTCAGTTTCCATAATTCTTCAGCCAAATGCTCTAACATTTTTCTGTTTCAAAAGATGTGAATTTTAAGTTGCAGGAGTCTCTTTTATTTTTCGTATTTTATAAATACCCGCATTTGAAAACGAGAAGACGGAATTAATTCTGGAAAATGCTGAGATCGTCGACAGTTTAAGAATATCGGCAGAGCGGAATTACTTTCGGGTAATACTTTACAGGAAATTTTCTTGGTTGTAATTTGCATTTATAATAAGAGTTTCCTCAGTATTTTAACATTTTTATCGGGAGAACTGCGCATCCATTACCAACATTGCTGCCTAATCGACATGGGCAATTGAATCAGATTTAAAAAAAAAAGGATTTTGATATTGGGAAGGAAAGTAGAGAGAGAGGTGTGGGGTGCCAGTTATACTAGTGCCGCTCTCTCATTGGCTGATCTGCTGAGGTGAACCAGGCTGTGATTGGTGCAGCTGAATGAACTCTCTGGTGTAGTGTGTGTGTTGCAGAGGGGAGTGTTGTAGTGTGCTGCTGCAGTGTGTTGTGTATTGTGTGTTGTAGTGTGTGGTGGTGGTGTTGCAGTGTGTGGTAATGTTGTAGTGTGTGGTGGTGGTGGTGTTGTAGTGTGTGGTGGTGGTGGTGTTGCAGTGTGTGGTGGTGGTGTTGTAGTGTGTGGTAATGTTGTAGTGTGTGGTGGTGGTGTTGCAGTGTGTGGTGGTGGTGGTGTTGCAGTGTGTGGTGGTGGTGTTGTAGTGTGTGGTAATGTTGTAGTGTGTGGTGGTGGTGTTGCAGTGTGTGGTAATGTTGTAGTGTGTGGTGGTAATGTTGTAGTGTGTGGTGGTGGTGTTGTAGTGTGTGGTGGTGGTGTTGCAGTGTGTGGTGGTGGTGGTGTTGCAGTGTGTGGTGGTGGTGTTGTAGTGTGTGGTAATGTTGTAGTGTGTGGTGGTGGTGTTGCAGTGTGTGGTAATGTTGTAGTGTGTGGTGGTAATGTTGTAGTGTGTGGTGGTGGTGTTGTAGTGTGTGGTAATGTTGTAGTGTGTGGTGGTAATGTTGTAGTGTGTGGTGGTGGTGGTGTTGCAGTGTGTGGTGGTGGTGGTGTTGCAGTGTGTGGTGGTGGTGTTGTAGTGTGTGGTAATGTTGTAGTGTGTGGTGGTGGTGTTGCAGTGTGTGGTGGTGGTGTTGTAGTGTGTGGTGGTGGTGTTGCAGTGTGTGGTAATGTTGTAGTGTGTGGTGGTGGTGTTGCAGTGTGTGTTGGTGGTGGTGTTGCAGTGTGTGGTGGTGGTGTTGTAGTGTGTGGTGGTGGTGTTGTAGTGTGTGGTGGTGGTGTTGTAGTGTGTGGTAATGTTGTAGTGTGTGGTGGTAATGTTGTAGTGTGTGGTGGTGGTGGTGTTGCAGTGTGTGGTGGTGGTGGTGTTGCAGTGTGTGGTGGTGGTGTTGTAGTGTGTGGTAATGTTGTAGTGTGTGGTGGTGGTGTTGCAGTGTGTGGTGGTGGTGTTGTAGTGTGTGGTGGTGGTGTTGCAGTGTGTGGTAATGTTGTAGTGTGTGGTGGTGGTGTTGCAGTGTGTGGTGGTGGTGGTGTTGTAGTGTGTGGTGGTGGTGTTGTAGTGTGTGGTGGTGGTGTTGTAGTGTGTGGTGGTGGTGTT